>PPHD01021050.1:0-13401 GCA_002909625.1 Bambusicola thoracicus | reverse complement strand
TTTTTTATCTGAATAAGATTAAATTACAGATTTTGTACAACAGATGTCAAACATTGGTGGTAGCAGCCAGATCAATAAAAACTTCAGAAGATATTGGCATTCAAAGGAGATGTTTGATGGCACTCTTAGTCAAAACTAGTGTAGTTCCAATCCAATAGCAAATGCAGCTGAGTTATTTCTCTCTATGGAGTCATTGATGGAAAATGATTATAAAACACATTTGTTTCTACTGATGTCACAGTTCTCTGGCCTGTTTATGAAAAATATTTCCTTACAAAAACCTTCAACATTCAAGAGTAAATAAGCAGAGTGGGGCAGTACTTTGCTGTGTATACTACATGCAAAATACTTCATTCCTTTTCATGCAGTGCCTACACAGGAAGGTTGGTCATACATACCAAAGAAAAAGTATGTGCTGAAGAGCAGATCAAAATTGATTAGAGCTTTCTACTTGCCTGAATTAACTCATCTGAATGGATCAAGCTTACCACATAATCTAGGTTATTTTATGCCTATCCTCCCTCTGATTTACTTATTTTCCAAAGATCTTGAGTAAATTTGTATTTATTTCTTTACTGTTAATGACTGTTTTGAGTATTGTTGTGACAGGTGTTGTAACTCCAACCAAAATACATTCCTAAACAGCAGTTCTCTATTCTCAGTTTGTACCTGCCAGCTGCTTTCCTCATGCATAATGCCAGCTCTTTCTCTTTGAAGCCATCTTTCTAACACAATATGATAAGTTATGCTTCTCTGTGGCTCAAGCAACCTCTGTTCTTTCAGTCTTTTCATACTGGTGATGTTTTTTTTATATTTCTGATCATTCATGATGTTTTTCTCAACCCTGTCTCCTATGGGTCTGTACATACCTTCAAATACAGTGCTTAAAACTGGGTACATTACTGTAGTGGAGTCCTTCTTAATGATTACTGCATGGTGCAGTTACATTATGTGCCTCACAGGATAAGTTATTGTTCATGCATCTATATATGCTGTTTGCTTTTTTGCAAAGCTCACACTGTATGCTGAGCTTCAGCTTGTAATTCATGATCATCTCCAGATCTGCAGAAATACCAGCTAGCCCTTTAACCTCCAGCATGACTTTATGAAGTTGCTTTCTGTTGCCTAAATTATTTATCAGCATTGAGTTAAATCTCTTGTGGTGACTTTTTTTTTGTCTCCAAAGTATTTGATATTTTTTGCCAGCTTTTATATCCTCTGTTCTACTATCTAGGTCATAAGGAAAATATTTTGTAGTGTAGAAACATGAACAAATTTTGGTGATACCTTGCTTGATACTTTGGTTCATTTTGACAAGGAATCACTAACATTATTCTTTAAGTAGACCAGATCTGCATCTGCTTTAGAGAACCTTCATTTAGGTCATATATTTTATCTTCCTTGCGAGTTGTGTGAGGAAGTAGTAGAAGCTTTACTGCAGTCAAATCGTGTCACCTACTCTCCTGTGTCCACATGGTTTTCTTCAAGGAAGGAAATTAAATACCTTGACATATCTTGGTTATGACAAATTTATGTAGATTGTTACTTGTCTCCTTTATTCCCAATCACTTTGGATGTTTCAAGAATAATGGCACAGCATCTCTAACTTAATTTAGGAAGTTGTAGTGTACAGCTCAATCTCCAAGTGGCTTGCTGATCGTTGCTTTTATTTCAGGAGTCGGACTACTTGACCTTTAAAGGCCCCATTCCAACTCAAGTGATTCTATGATTTTGATTCTCAGCTGAAAAACCCTTTACAGGGTTTTAAATGGCAAACTTCTCCTATTGTCACAATAAAAAAAATAGTGTTGGCATGTAGATCTCTGCACTGAGGCGAGAATATACCCCTCCAATATTGTGTACTTGTTTATAGTGACCTGCTTATCTCAGGCTTTATCATACAGCTACAATTATTTTAGTAATGTCTCTTTCAGAACAACATAGGAAGATACAGAATACCAAAAACCTCTTTCACAAAATATGCTTGTATGGAAAAACCATGTGTGCTTAGTGTTACTGAAAGACCTGGAAGTTGCTGTAAACAACAGTATTTGCAGCCTCTATGTTAAAGTACAGGTACTTTCAGCAGAAACTGATGGTTCCATTGAACAAGTATTTCCAAGTGTGCCAGTATTACAGCTACCTTTTGAAGGCATGTTGTCTTTAGTAGTGCCACTGGCATTGTAAGCCTTTTCCATCTGACTTCTCAACACTGTAGGAAGTGTACAGAAGTGTGTTCCTCAAAGCCATATGCAACCCATGTATGCTAAACAATTCTTCCACTACAGAATTCCAAATTCTTTTGCTCAACTAAGCAACCAAACTAACCAAGCAAACAAAACAAAAAGACTAAAAATCATGCTAAAGCAAGTGAAGAGATCACCTACATGAATTCAGGCTTACTGCTATTTTTTTCCTGTCCTTTAACATCTGCTTTTTGGGGTAAATAGCACTGAGCCTGAACTATATTGGAAAAGGCCCTCCTGAACATGGCTTCAGGCTGGTTATTGAGAGAAGGTTCTTCTCTGAGAAGGTGGTCAGACACAGAACAGGCTTGTTGTGGCCCCAAGCTGCCAGAGTTCAAGAAGCATCTGGCCAACACTCTCAGACATGAGGGTTGATATTTGGATGGTCTTGTGTGGAGGCAGAAGTTGGACTCTGATCCTTATGGGTCCCTTCAAACCAGGGGTGTTCTTTGTTTCTGTTGGCTTGACATGGATAGATGTGACCTTTGTCACCTCACCTCCGCTGATGGCCTCTCAGTGGGACCTGCCACTGTCCTGTTCTGATGTAAGTATTGCAGGGTTGTGCTCTGGTCAGCAGGATCAGTGTTTGCCCTCAACTCCTGGCTCTCCTCCCTTTGTGCAGCAGTTTCTGACAGCCTGCATGTGACTACACTCAGTCTCTTTTGGAGTGATGATCTTTCTAGTCACTAAGCCCAAACTCTTCATCTTCAAATCCTTGAGGTCCCCTGGGCAATTCTAGAGCAGCCGGTGAATAATGGGTTATAATTGCCTTTGAAAAGCAGTAGAGCTATTCATCAGGCAACTATTTGAGTGTGTTACGAACGCACAGGTTAGGACTCTAGCACAGCTGAGGGAATATATTTAGGAATAGCTTTCATAAGGAGATTGTAGCACAATACTGGACTGTCTGGGGACCAACACAAGATTTAAGGTTTAGAAAAAGATTCCTTCACTGACATTAGTAACTAACATATTGCAATAATAACACATTGCACTCCAAGAATTGCAAAGGCAGAACAATTATCTAATTAGAAAAATAATTACATCGTGTTTTAATTACTTAATAGCAGAGAAATTTTCATCAGGATGAAGGTTGAGAAATGTCATGAAGAATTAACAGGGAGTGTAATTTGGCTGGTATGCAGAACGTTTTCCTTACTGTCATATTTGGAAGCATGCTTGCAGCAGCTCCTCAGAGGCCTACCAAGATTCACTGCATCACCACTTCTGCAACAGGTGCCACGTGGACACGGGAGGCCTTGCTAGACCTGAGGAGCTCACTGCAAGAGCCAGGACTTGTTTGGCAGTATGTAGGACAGCTGCTGGAGAGGGAGAAAGCCCTAATCTAACAGGAAGCTAGAGAAAGCATTTCAATGATGAGACAACTTAGTTTGCCTTCCCTATAAGTAAACATGCTGAATGCCAAAAATCACAGCAAGATGCAGCACTGCAGCTCAGAGGAAACAGATCAACATGCATCTTCTGCTGTGGGGAAGGGTAGTTAACAGGGGAATATCCCCCCCTGTGCAAGGATTTGCTGCCAAGGAAGCATGAGGTCTTTGAAGAAAGTGGAGGATGAGGCTGAAAAAAGGAGAGCATTGAATAATTTAAGGATGGCAGTTTTCTGTGAAGGAGTCAGAAGAGGCTGTTGTAATTTGGAGGAATGCTGGATGTGCTCTCTGCCATCGCAGCTCAGCAGCTCCAGAACTCAGAGCATGCAGAAATGCCATTACTTGGCAGATTATGACTTATAGTTCCTATATTATGAAAGAGTTGTATTGCAATGAAAAAAATACTGCATCAAAATATAAATCTGCGAAATAAGTGATTTGGAATAAGCATTGGGCATATCCAACTCACACAGGACTTGATATGACCCAGTATTTTTGTGTAGGATCATTATGGACAAACATTCCAATTTCCTTCAGACTACTTGAGAAGCAGTCTGATGGTTGAAGGGGTGATGATGTTTAAGGTAGTAACTGCGACAAAGCCAGACCAACAAGAAGACATTGTTTTAAAGTAAACAGAGCGTAGGCAAGAAATGAAAGCATTCAAATGACATATGTCCTTGAAGCAGGGTGCTTGTTTTTGCAGGACTGGTTGCAATTAACGTTTGAAAAGGTTTGTAAATGATGTTTCATGCAAATGTTCACTTGGACACAGGCTTGGAAGCTGTTAGTTATTCAAAAACAGCTCAAGCATTTTGTCATTGCTGTCTGCTGCATGTTCCTTGCTTTAATCTGCCCTTTGGTCTCGGGGCTGCCAGATTTCCATAACTGGGTCACCCAGTTCTTTCTCAACTTTGCTTTCTGCTGTGAAGTGAAAATTAGCATCTTCTGTAACATATTTAGGTATTCTATGAGGAGCTTGAATGGCTGTTATAGGAGGTGTATCGGTAAGGATACCTAAAATACGTGGTAAGAAAGTTTTCAAGGAATGAGTTTGTGGATAATGTGAATTTTCACTGTCATCCGAACCTTGGAAACACAGTGTAGGATGGAAATTGCAGTTTGCTAGTTGGCCAGATAAAAAGAAAGATATGACTTGATACACAGCCATCATGTTAGATTGAATCAAAGAATAGTGTTGGAAGGGACTTCTAAAGATCATCTGGTCTAGGCCAGCCCCAGCTCAGTGCTTGTACCTGTGCAGTGGAAAAACACTGTTTGAGCGCCCATTAATATTTTTAATAAAACAACGATAGCCACGATTTAACAATTATTTGCAACTCGGCGATACGAGTTGTTAGGGGAGATGGATTAATTATATTGAGGTGGAAAGGTGGTAGGTGACATTGGAACTATTTGGAGTTTCGACCACTAGAGGGCGCTCGAGCACCGCTTTCTAAATCTACTTTTTAACCCTGTAACCATGGCCGGGCTGCGCTGCGGGTGGGGAGAAGTGTTGGGGGGTCGGGTTCGGAACAGCCACCCCCTCTTCTATGCGGGAGCATGAGACGGTTCTTCTGACCTACACAGGCCAGTACAGCATACGCAGAGGGAATGGAGGTGATTTTTGACTTCTCCGTTTTTTCACAATACTCTCTGCAGGTGATTTACTGTATGACTGTGAGAGCTTGCAGAGAAGGGGAAGGCTAGGAGAAATGAGATGGAAGGGAATCAGATAAGCATGCTGGAAAACCTCTGCTACCCATTTCTTAATGGTGCCAGAGGTGATGTACTTCTGAACCAAATCTGCGCTTTGTAAGTGTAGACTCTTTAAAATGCGTCCTTTTAAGGTGCTTATTGTGTATTTGATCTCTCTAAGTTTTATTGGCCACTAGAATGATTTCTAAGTGATTTTTTTTTACACTGTCACTGAAGTTCTAATGGGATTTATGAGGGATAATAGGAAGGTTAGAATGCAGACTTGGAATGGCTTACCCTAAGCCAAAGTTTGGCTTCTACCACGGCCTCTTAAAGGCAAACCAGGGTGAGGATTTGAGCCCAAGGGCCACACTTCAGCCCCACCTAAAGTGATGTCAAGATGTTCCTGATTGCAAAAGAGATGCACTTCTTCCTGAGGCCTTTGAAACTCATCTTCTTGTCTGCTTGCATCAGTTTAGGAGTTGATAGATAAGAATCAGAAATGCCTCTCTTCCAGGAGAATACCCCCAAACTCTTTGACTCTAAATAACTTCTATGATCTGACATACCTCATATCAGATCATCAGAATAGCTCAGGTTGGAAGGTGCTAGATGCTCTCTAGGCCCATATGCCAAACCTCCAAGACTGGACACTGAACAACCGCTCTGGGCAGTTTGTGTTCCTATTAAGAGCACCCAGGATGCTGCTGATGTTCTTTGCTGCCTGGTATGCTGAGCTGATGTTCCCCAAGTCACTCAGGTTTCTTTCAGCAGAGCTGCTCCCCAACTGGTTTGATTAACTTTTTTATTCTCCTATGTGGCAAAGCCAGTATATGTGCCAGAATATAAAAGAACAAAGACCCTCTTTTTGAAAATCATTCCAGCAAGTCTTAACATGCTTTTCTCATCCAGAAACCCGTGGGTTCTATTGTGATTTCTAGTGTGCAGAAATGTGTAGATCTGGGGACACATTTGTCAAGCTTAGAGGAGTATTTGCATTTGCACTCATTGATTTTGAGGCTGATGTATCATTAGTCTAACTGAACTTCTTTGGAAGCCAAACTAAGCATTGACTGCTTACCTAAAGGAAAAATAGGTGGCAGTCTGTGTCTCCTATGTGCTGCTACTTATGCATTAGATTGAAAACCACCATCTTGCAAAGCCTCCTGGCAGAGTAGACAATTTTGTTTTCTGTCCTCCATATTAGGGTTGGAATTATTTATAAGTGGCCAGGAATAGATGCAGGACCTGTCTGCAGTAATCAAAATCAGTTCTGTATTGAACATTTCAGTACACTTGGCCTTCTCCTTCTACATAGGGCTGGGTTAGCTCTAAGAGTTCAGTTTTGTACCACTGTAATCAGTGGAAGTATCATAATGTGCTTTATTGCCAAAGGAAGTAAGAGTGAGAACTGAATGCAAGAGTTACTGCTGTCAGTAACAAATACCAGTTTTTTTGCTTGAGTCTGACCTTCAGGTCCTGTTAGTAATTATGCTGTGGCATGCAAAACTACATTTTTATAGTTGGTTTTTTTGTCTTTCTGTTGCAAGTCTCTTCTGTATTTTATCCACTAGAAGGCAGAGGAGAGGTTTAATGAGCATGTTCACAAAACAATTGCACGGTGGGAGGAAGATATATAGCAAGGTGACTACTGCTATTTTTCTGTGGATTCATCATCTTTGGCCTACCAAGCACTTCCCATTTTCAAGGGTCCCAGGGCCTTCAGAAATATGACCTGATATAAGAATTGCATGCAGAAATCATGCTATGGCTCAGCGGTGGGCTATGACACTTCTCAACCTCATAGGACGCGCAGGGAAGAATGTGTTATCTAACTGAAACTTCAAGAGAGTTTTAAAAGGCAGATTTGTAATTAATTGAGTTGGATTTTGGCCAAGGCAGAGACTTCAATATGTTGTCTTTCCTGTCTCATTTGTGCAAACTCAGGGATAGTATAACATCCTTGTCTGGAGCTTATGCCTCTGTCAAATACAATTCCATCACTTTCCTGTAGGAAATGTCCAGCCATTTGGTTGCTGGCCAGTTTCTGCACTGCACAGCCCTTGGTGGTCTGGATCTGTGGATGTCTTCGTCATTGTCATCTGTGTCCTTTCTCTGGGATCCTCCCCCATTGCCATGTTTTTCCACTGTAGCTGATCCCAAACCTTGACTTCACATCCTTTCCTGCTCCCAGTTTCTCTGCCATTCTTACTTTGCATAATGCCCGTTTCCTTTTGAAGAACTCCTTCAGCAGCAATTGGATACCTGAATAATGGAAGTTGTTTAATGCCACCGTGACTGACCTTTAGGCTATTAATGCTCTTTCCTATATACATGCTTACATACTATAAGATTCTGCCTAAGTATGTCTTGTGTTCCTACTTTTCCTTAGTAGTGGTTAAATTCCCTGAATATATTAAAGTGTTTCATTTTTTTCCTAAAGGGAAATACTTTAAATTACTGGTAGATGCAAAAGCCTGAGTTGACTACAGCGATTGTCAGTTGGCAAAGATGATCAATTTTGCCTCATTTATCTGAGAGTTATGCAATATTATTTGCATAATGTGAAATTTAGATCTTCCTCTGTCCTGTGCTTTAACTTGTTTACTATCCTAATGTCCATTTGAAGTATATGTTGAAAGTGTTGGCGAATTCCTAGCCTTTTGTTTCATACCAGGCTGGGTTTGAACCAGTTGCTTGATTTTTCTGCTGATTCCTATAGCACTGCAGGAGCTCCCAGCAGTTATACTACCAATATGCTTACCTGACTGTTGTATCATTTCTGCTGTGTTCTGTAATAGCGCCTTCTGAACCAAATGAAATGCTTTCATGACATCAAGGAAGATAGCAAACACTTTTGAACCTCATTCTTCCTTTTTTCTATCAGCTGTAAAAATCTGATTATCTGATTAGTGCAACTTCACCCTGGTCTGAAGCCACGCCGTTTTTCTCTCACTGTTCCATCTAGAGCTGGCTTTGATCTGTTGACTGTTGCCTTCATCAGAATTTTTCTCAGTACTGACAATAAGCTTACACCTCCATAATTATTTTGATCAGCAGGATCTCCTTTGGCCGGGTTTGGTACAGCTATTGCCTTCAGCTAGTCACCTGGTATTTTCTCTCACCCCCACAACTGTTTGTATTTCTGTACAAGCTCCAAAACCTTTCTCATTTTTAACTGATTCACTGTGCTGTCTGTTCTTCTGATCCTGGCGAAGTACTTATTCAGCACTGCCTTACAGGTTAACGTGTCTGTTCTTGCAAAGCACCTTTCAATCATTCATACACAAACATCTTCATGATGCCAACGCTGTTTTATCATTAAAGCTTAATATAGAACTAATTTCTACTACTCACAGTAGCAAATATGAACAGGAGGTCTTGGAGGTGATTCTTTTTTAGCATATAACAAGATAACTACTGGAAAGTGTGGTTTAATACTTAAATTTCTGGCTGCTATGGACACCTTTTAAAGAATGTGTGGATCATGCTATGTTAGCCCTTTGGATTTCATCCCCACGTCCCCATTCCCTGCAGTCAAAGGATGAAGTACTCTTTCCTTTCAGATCTCTTCACAAGTCACCCTGCTGCAGGTGATGGAGGAAATCTTAGGTCAGATCAGCAATCTATTTTCTTCCATTGCAGGCCTTTGGCAACGGGCAGAGTGGAAATTTAGTGGGCAACTCTGAAATGGTGGGGAGGGGAAGCACCCTCAGGATGCATTTTTCTCTTAGTTTCTGTTGGTTAGTTGTCAAATGGTGAGAAAAACAGTGTGTGGCTCTTTGATTTTTCCAGGTGTGCTTGGGAATGTGTTCGTTATTTGCACAAGAACTGAAAATCCAGCCTGGAGTTCTTGTATGTACTGGGTTTTAAACACGGCAGCGATGCTTTGCGTGGCTTGACTGTTCATTGGGTAGAAAATAAAATCTTTGGCTATTACAAAAGAAATGCCTTTTTAACATCATGCAGCATTGCCTTATTTTTGTACTATGGAGACAGCAAAGTTGACTGTGACTTTGACTTTACTGTGACTTTTTCTGTTATTCGTTGTTATTCACACTTCTGTTACAGGCAAAAAAAAAAAAAAATTAGCATTAAGTATTTATGATTCGAATTTTAAAGCCCTTCTGTGTGTTGTTCCCATAAAGATGGGTCGTTATGTTAACGGATGCACTTGAGTGCTTCCATGACAGTAAACCATGTGGTTTCTTGTCACTGTGTTCCAGCTATGAGTTTGGCCTTAATCATATACAGCATCTCATTCCTCAGCTTTCCTCCCTAACTTCTTTGCTATCTCCCTTCACCTCCTTTCATTTTTATTCTTCCCTCCTTGCTTTCCCTGCCCAGAAGTTTACTGGAGGAAAATCATTTCCATCCTGTGAACCCTTTGTATTTGCACCCAGTTCGTGATATTCATTGTGCCTTTGAAGCTTCTGAGTCCCTCCACCTCCCACTGCAGCAGGCGTGAAGTTCAGCAACTTGCAGAACAAATCCTTAGATCCTTTTGGATTCTTGTCTCCACTGCAGCCATGGTGTAGAACCAGTGATGAATTTGACCCATCGAATCTTCCAGGATGTGTGAAACACGCTTATGTTCAGCTCCCTGCAAATAAGAAATAGCTTGAAGATTAAAAACCAACCAGCAGATGATTAAGCACCTCTTCACTCCCTATTGCTCACCCTGCTTGCCCTCCCACGTGAGTTTCCCAGAGCTCAGTACATGTTGTATGTTTCCTTTTCTCACTGTACCCTGGCACACACTGTGGCATTTGACAGAGGTTCTGTTGGGGGGATTTCCCAAAAGTAAGAGAAAAGCAGTCTGTGGAGATGTCTTGCTGAACACAGTTGTTTTGGGCTGCAGAGCTGCAGGCTTTGTGCTCGGGATGGGCTTGGAGAAAAGCAGAAAAACAAGAAGTTTTTGTTCTTAATTCTTTTCTCAGGCCTTTTCTCAGTTGGTTCCGTTGCTATCACTTTGAAGACTATTTTACACACCCTTGTGAAAGGCGTGTTTGGGTCTCTGTGACGGCCGATAAGGACAGTGAGGGGCGGTGGGCTCACCCCACCCGCTGACCACACAGCCTTTCCCTTTCCTCTGTCTCTGCTCTCTCTTTCTGAGTTGCTGGGACACATGGGAGGAGGGATAGCTGTCTCCTCATTATCATTGCCTTGCAGAGAAAGCACTCAGCAACTTGTGCCTCAGCTTCACTGCCTGTGTTTGTACCTTGTGTTTCTTTCTCTATTGTTAAGCAACTTTATCAGTGCCTTCAGCTGCATTTTGGCAAAACAGAGCCTGTCCACTTAGAGCATATTTGGAAAGCTCAAACCGACAGCTCTACACATGGAAAATTTTGGGGAAGGATTACCTCAGGTGGGGTGCCAACAGAATGGCACCTGTTATGTGCTTTCAGGAGACCAGGTAGCCTTCCTGCAGCCCTTCACAGTCAGGGATGTGCCAGCAGTCTGTTGTCTTTTAATTCTCTATCCTTTCCTCTTTAAAAGCTTTTACTTTCTGTGGGAGAAACTGAGGGGAATACAATCCTTAGAGCTGGTTTCCTCTCAGCTCCCCACAGCTGGGATCAGCAGCAGCAACAGCTGGCTCCCTCTGGTAGCTCATCCTCATGGGTACCTACAGTCTTTAGGAGGGCCGCTCTTAAGGGCCGGCAGGCAGCCAGGCCTGTTGTGGTTACCCTCCTATTCCCAGTAACCTGTCTCCTGGCCTCCTTCCTCACACAGCATTTTTCTGTAGCCATCCTTTGTGAGCATTCCTCACTCCCTGCAGTTGTCACTGCGCTTTCGTTGGGTAGATGATTTTATTTAAGTTGTGAATATTCTACCTTTTCTTACAGGATTCTGTGTACTTTCCACCTTTTATGTAGTTCTGGGAAGAAAGCTGATGTTCTGCACCACATCTGCTCTTGATCTGAAACCACTTAGGCACATAATTAACTATGAGATTTTGTACAGCCCTATAGTGATCTGCCAGAATATTTCTGTTTTAAGGATGTCTATAGGACTAGGCTTTCGTCTGCAAATATTTCAGGCCAGCAACTGCTTCTTGGCATGTCTAGTGTAATAGGGGTACGTGGTGATAGATGAGAAGCTTGGGAAACAAGGAGGGAGCTGAAACATGTCCAAGGTGATGTGAATGCTCCCTTACATGGAGAAATCTCTCCCCTTTTGCTTACAACAAATACTGTTGTATTCTCAAAGGAGCTCTCAAGTTAACGTTGACTGCAGTTTGTGTGCAGACAAATTCATGTGGGTGTATTTCCTGCTGTCTTATACAGTCATCAGAAGGCGATCTATTTTACCATATGTTTATACACATATTAGCCTGTATTAGAGAACATTTATTTTGTTCTGAGGTTTAGCTCTAAGTAGTCTTTCAAGTAGTCCTACAATTGGGCAGATGGTTAATAGCCAAGGACAAGTCTAACATTGAAGAAAAGACATTTATGAAGTAATTTTGGAGAACCTGACAAGAATCTGTTGCAACTGATTGCTAACTGTGTTTTCCTATGCTTTGGGTAGATCTGGTTGTATCAAGAGAAGTCTCTATGGACTTGATTTAACGAAGGCAAGATGGATCTGAGCCTGCATATTTTTTGCTATTGAAGTTAGCTTTTTACTCTGTTACCTTGCTCAGAAAAGACTGATTTTGTATTTCATTAAGTTGAATGGTTACCCACCTGGGTTTGTATCTTTTATCCAGGTATGCCCATTTTTTCCCCTTTGTATTACCAAAGACTTTGATTTATTGTGTCTCTGCCCTTTCTGACTTAATGTTATTATCCTGAAAGAAGATTTTCCTGACTAGTTGCCATAATAAACAAAGGTTTCATTTGCAAATCTGCCTTGGGTTATTATAGACTTTAAACACGTTCAGATCCATAATGCCCATGATTTATTATGAATGAGGTTGTCTGTGGGGTGCGTAGCTAGCAAATTTAGAGGGAAAAAGATCATCTAGCCAAATTAGGTTGGTGAAACTAAGTAGATTGGAATGTTGATAGATGCTGAAATGCAAATGTTATTTCTGGTATTCTAATGAGTAAGGAGAATCTCTTTAAATAGTTCCCCCAAAGTTTTGCTGTTCATTAAAATATGCCTGCTTGCTAGGAACAACCTCTCAGTCTTGCTGGTACTGGTGTTGTACAGTACTGGCTCATCTCAAAGGAGGCTGTTTGGAGAAGGTTAAAGATTTTGATTGTTTGTGTAATGTGTGGCAGCAATAACAAGTGGGGGAAGCATTTCTGGATCCTGCTATTGAATCAAGCCCTGCAGATGCCAAATACAGTGCTGCTGATGAGATGGAGAGTGACCTTGTCCCTATCTAATGTGCAGGATGGGGGGAGGTAGCAGGCAATCTACTTTTGGATACCTTGGTGGAAAGGAGAAGTCACAGCTACTGTCTCTTTATTCTAAATAAGAAAGACATATTTTTGTTGTGCAGTCTGGGCTGCTCTGCATGTGGTAGTGATATGAAGTAGCTCAATGGAGCGTCACTGCATCTTCTCCAACTTGGAGACAGTTCAGACAGGGATAATGTGTGGGATATTTGAGTCTGATTAGACTCAAAATCATTCCCTTTAACCTTTCCAAAACCCTGAGCTAGCTCCAAGAGATGCTGACTGCAGTCTGGGTCAGTGAGATCTCGAGTGAGATACCTACTGGATTTATCACTTATCTGCTTTTTTCTAATGGCTTGAAGTTACATGGTTGCAGTATGGCAAAGGAATGAGACATTTGTTTTCTGTGGTGTTTTGTTTGCACGGTTTCCATATAAATATCAAAACAAATTCTGGAAAGCCCTGCTGATATTCTTGATGCTCTTGTTTCTTTGTTGTTTCATTGAGCATCTAATGAATTTTCTTCTGGATTAAACCTTGGCTCTGTTTTCCCTTTGAGCTGCAGCCATAATCTTTTTGTAAGTTTTGAAAGTGTCATTCCATACTTAGAGCAGTGGTTTCAGAAGAAAAATCAAGTCTTGTGCCTTCAGAAACTGAAAAAAGCATTGCATATTTCAAATCCAAACCAAAACATGTACTCAAAGCTTTCTTCTTCAC
>PPHD01021046.1:1291-13402 GCA_002909625.1 Bambusicola thoracicus | reverse complement strand
ATATACATAATTATGATTTTTATATATTATTATTTTTGCAGGGAAGGAGGGTGCATAGCATTGAGTATATACAGGCTTTAAGTGTGAAAATATATTATTTACATATCATTACTCTTGTTTTGTGAGTAAAGTGTTTGTATGCCTTATCAGTGAGAATGATGTAAATGCCAGGCAGACTGCATTCCTCTTTGCCAATAGAGAAAGTCACTCAATTGTCTGGAAGGAATTGCCTCTCCAAGGAAGTATGGAACTAAATGGTCACCCTCAGTAGTTGTAAGGATGGGGCGGTACTTTATGAAGCATCATATTGCTTCCATAGCAATAGGCAAACCTCTCCTAATGGCAGTGAATGCAACCTTCTGTAGTAGGCTTAGTTTTGTGTTCGTTTTTTTTTGTTTTTTTTTTTAAGTAATGCAACTGACCACTGTTTTCACTCTTTTTATGTATTGCAGAGTCTCTCACCCACCACAAATTGTTCTGCCTCTTCACAACTGGGAACCCAAAGATGAACCTACCAAAGAAGAAGAAATTGGTCCATTAGTTGAACACATCTATGAGGTAATAATGACATATGATTCCATAGAACCTTACACTGTTCCCACTGAAATCCTGATGAATTTGAATTATTGTATTTATCATCATCTAGATAAAGCCATATATGTAAATATTCCCACTTCAGAACATGATTCAAATTTAATCTGGGAACTCACGACCCTTTTCACATTAGTGAAGGAGACACTAGTTTATGTTTGAAATCTGCCTTTGATACTTAAGAGATCTATAAACATACAGGATGCTTGGCAAAAATTAAAGATAGTGCTTAAAAGCTCACTACAGCCAATATCAAATATTTTCACTGACTTGGCTGTTTTTTCATTAAAAGCTATGAGGAGAAGAGTTCAGGTTAGAAACAAGTGTCCTGAATGAACTGTATGGAATACGAAGAATCTTTGGAATCTGATAGATGACCTGTATTCAAGGGTGTAAAGCAGAATGCCTCACATATGGTTACAATCCACAAATCAGTGCTCAAGAGCTTAACCAACAGTGTAAGATTGAAATTTGCGTGGTATAATGAACTGTAGTGAATCAGACTACAGAATACAAAGTCTTACTCATTTTATCCTCATCTTAACATATTTCTCTAAACTGAAAAATCTAACAAATCCTCCTATCTCACCCACCTGTTTGTGAAGCAAAATATGTGATTTCAAACATATTTTAATAGTCATTCAATATTTACGATGATTCAGGAAGCCTCTTTTGTGGTTTACTGCTATCAGCAAGGCATAATAAATACCAAACACGAGCACAAAAGCTCCTTACTGAAGAAGGTGTAAGATTGAAAGTGGGTTTTGTTTGGTTCAGAATAAACCTCAGCAGTAACAAAAATTCTGCACGTTAAAAAAGAAAAATAAAAGGAGGGGAGGGGGGCTATTTGAAGTCTCCAGAAACTTTGAGCAAAACTTCATGGTATTCTGCTTCTGTAGCTCTTAAATCCAGTGCAAGCACCTACTCAAAGCTAATGTGGTCATCAGGCATTTTTCTAATTGTATACTGTTAAAAGAAAACTTTTAACATCCCATGTTTTAATTTCTATGTTTTGTTCTTTTGTTCCTCAAGAAATAATGCTATCTTGTGATGTTACTTCAGGAAAGCTAGTTCCTTTGTTCTCTTCTTGGGAAATTTGAACTAAGAAATGCTGAAAATAGAGTGCTTAATCACAAAAATTACTTTAGGCTCCGCTGTACCTTCTAATCCTTCGCCTTGAAATGTGATTCTTTTGTGTCATGAAGTTTTGCCTGTTGTTTTCAGTATTTTTTTGTTCTGGTTGTTGTATACATTTTTACAGTGCTGATGTGTTTTGGTTTTGGTCTTGTTGGGTGCGTTCTTTTTAGGTTATTTTGGGTCTTTCATACACAGGAAAAAACGGGAAAGGTGATGGCTTTTTTCAAAACAATCTTAGACAAAAAAAGCTGTTCTCCCAGATGTGCTTTCTAACTAACATGAGAAGGTTATTTTTCACTGCCTGTCACAGATTTTCCATCAATAAAATGATAAAAATAATCTATCCCTCTTTCCAAAAGTACTTCAGGATTATAGATGTTAAGAATTTGGAAATATCAAAGTGATGACTGATGTATTTTTTGTAATTATTTTCTGCCTTTGACAGCACTGATAATGTTTG
Organism: Bambusicola thoracicus; assembly: GCA_002909625.1. Lineage (NCBI taxonomy): Eukaryota > Metazoa > Chordata > Aves > Galliformes > Phasianidae > Bambusicola > Bambusicola thoracicus. The sequence goes on along the minus strand of PPHD01021046.1, from coordinate 11,214 downwards.
TTTCCCAGCTTCACAATATAGGACCAAGTGCCATCAACAATACAATTCTCCATGTCGGTTGGCCTGTGTCCAATGGAGAAGAGTTTCTTCTTTACATTCTGCATATTCAGACGCATGGACCGTTGCACTGTCAAACAAGCTCTCCTATTAATATAATGCAAATCAGTGTAAGTCACCCAGTGTTATTTCCATCCCTGTCTTCGTTCACTTGCTTTTTCTCTGCCTGCAACCTCACAATGGGATGGAGTTTTTTGGAAATTTTTCACAATGGCCCTGAGATCATTTTCATGGGTAAAAAACAAACTAGAGATAGTCCAGAATGTGTCTAGTGTGGCTACCGCTTTGTGTGATATGTGCTGTGTAACGAACTCCTATCAGCAGAAGGCTACATGTTTGATTCAGTATCACAGCTTGAGAGTGCAGCACAGGGTGCTGTTGGCCCCCTCTGCTGCCAGGCTCTCACCAGTGGCTCCTCTACAGGTAAATGCTATACAATTAGAGTCACTTTAGAAGCCTATATATCTTTTCACCTATCTTAAGGTGATCGTGATTTTGATATATCAAATAACATTATTTGAATATCATATAAAACAAACTAGCATCTGGAATTCTGCGAGTATACTCCAGAAACAAATGGTTTCATGTATTGCTACCTGATAAAAGGATTCCTACAGACTACAGTTATTTTTATGCCTTAATCATCATTAACTCATAAATTTTATCACCCTGTAGCAACATGACAAGCTTTGTTTTTTTCCTACTTGGAAACAGTTCTGTAATTATTTTAAATGTACCAACAAAAGGGGAAAAAAATCCCCCACGAGTTTTTTCTTGGTACTCCTACGCATGGTCTGCTGTCCAAATTGTTTCTCCTTCCATGGATGTGGTTCTTGTTTTGCAGCAGAGCTGCATATCTCAAAGTGTGGAGGTGGCAGGACCAAGGAACAGCCTGGTCGCAGCCTCCTCAGCACGGTGCTGATAAGCAATGGATCTCACAGCTTGATTTAAGGTCTGTGTTTGTGATGGCAGATCCCGCAAAAAGAAATGGGTTTGGCTCAAAGTCAGAAGATTTAGCAAAGCACAGCTCTCCTTATTATCCCATCAAAAACAAGGTATCCAGTTTATTAAGCATAACTGATTCCAGACACTTCTGGAATAAGCACCACTTCTCAAGTGTAACCAGTAGTCTGTTAAACATCTTGTGGGGAGAGCTGCATTCCAAAGGCTAAAGCTGTACTACGTCTTCAGCTTACCAGGAGGGGCTGAGCTGAGTGCAGTGGAGAGAACTGGAGACAGCTTTCTAGCCAGTAGGATTGCTCTCCACTTTAGGAGGTACATGACCGGTCTTTTGCTTACAGAGATAGAAATACACTATATAATCACAAAAATATAGAAAAATTTGTGTATAATAAACACATTATGGCTAAATTTTATTGTTTCTTTCAAGGAAGGCAGAAAAGAGTTAGGAATTCTCCCTTTTCATTTCGTTTTACTACAGGATGGAAGTGGAAATGAGAGGAAACTCAAGATGTTACCATTTTGTATGCGAAACACAACAAGTTTGGAAATCATATTTTTTCTGTGATCTTTTGCACCTCATTTCCACTTATGTTTTAGAAGCAGTGAGGAGCAGGAAGCTAAGCTGCCCAATTTGTATTTGCAGCCCTAGGAGCTCAAAGCCACTGCTCAGATCAGGTTGCAAGTAATGTAAAGGAGGAGTTCAGCATCCTTCCCCCTGGCTACTGGATGCTGCTTTGAGTTTCACTTTAGAAGCCAGGATGAGAACATTACTGTCAGGAAGGCAGAGCCTGTTGGTGGAATAGTGCCAAAGTTCTGAATAACATTTTCAGGGCAATGTATTTTTTGATTATTTTTTTTTTTAAATGTTTCTTGAGTTTGCTTTTCCTCTCTTATTTGATAATGGTTACATCTGTTACCTAAACAAGAATAAATCCTTGTGAGGCTCGTGTGAAATTTCTTGTTGAAATCACAGTCCGTTTGTCATAGCAGAAGATAGTTCAGTCATTGCTGCAAGAATTAAACATCCTCTCCTTGTTTTAGCTTTCAGAGCACTGAACAGCATGAATACACAATTGGTTTCAAATGCTTCATGCTTATGTACTGCTTCAGATGGAAGTGGATACGGGGGTTTTGTATAAACATCAGGCTGTCTGGCTCTGATTTCCAAATAAGGCTAAGGACATGACATGCCTGGCTCCTCTTGGATTTCAGAACCTTGCATTCTTAGGGTGCTTGGGTGTTTCCCCTTAAAAATGAGTTAGATTGTTCACTTTCAATTAAAGCGGTCTATTGCTTCCCATTGTTGAATTTACTTTCTTGTAGAAAGCTTTCCATCTCATTCTTTCATTCATTTCATTTCATTTCCGTCTCGTTCTTTCATTCCCAAAGATAAATTTTGATTGTAAACCTATACACACATGGGAAGACCCCTATTTAGGGGCTTTTCTGTAGCTTCTCTTTCTCTCAGGGTGGTGATAGTAAAATTATTAACCTTGCAAATGATGTGAGGAGGAGGATGAGGACTGCTGGAATGTATGTAACCAATTCACTGCACAAAGGAGCTCAGTATGCTAGGATGCTTCAGTCTGTGCACAGATACAATCTACAAGATGGGAAGTAGCGGGGACAGCGTGGTGGGGGACTGACTGCCCTCAGCCTGCTCCTGCACAGGAATGCCATGTGTTCACACCACAGGAACTAGAGCATCAAGTGAAGCTTGCAGTCGGATTCAAAGCAAGCAGAAGGAAGTGGTGGTTCGTGCAGCAGCATTGGATGTCTGGAACTTGTTGCCAGAGGAAGCAGTTGGGGTTAAAAGTTTACGTGAGTTTAGGAGAGAGCTGGACAAATTTGCAAAAGAGAAGGCCAGTGAAGATTATTAAATGAACAGAAAGTTCATCTGCATCAGGAAGTCCCTGAGCTGGAGGCTGAAAGTTATTACAAGAGAGTATGCAAATTCATGCCTTGTTCCTGCTCTTCCTTCCACATCTGTTTGAAGGCAGGGCTGTTGAGAAAGGGCTCAGTGAGCTGGACCTTTGGCCTGATCCAGTATTTATGAGTGTTTTTTTGCCGTGCTAATAGCCAAGAAGTAGTTTTAGGCAGCTTGTGCCTGTAAAGACCAGAGGGACAGGCAGTGGTTTCCAACTGCAGTGGACGATACAGAACACACAGAGTAAAGCCACCACATGGGTAAGGTGCTGCTGACAGGCTCTGACACCATCCCAAGGCTGTGTCCTCCGTGCTGCAGAGCTCTTAGCAGTGTGTGCCACTTCTGGTGTGGGGATACAAAAAGTCCTCCTCCTGAACTTTCCTGATGGAATTGCATGTTACATCAGAGGTTAGGAAAGGAGGAAGGCTAAACTGGGTTTTGAATGAGAAATTGAGGGACTGGAGATACCTGGAAATCTGCTCAAGGTGATGAGGCTCACAGTACAGTTTTCCCAGTGGGGAAACCAAGAAAGGCCGTTGTAGTAGGCCTTGCAGAGAAGGAGAATCCATTTCAAGTAAAGCATGGTGTGCGAAATATGTGCTGGCTGCAGAGGCAGAGTTGTCCAGTTCTGTGCTATTGGCTGAAGACAGTTAAAATAATATCTCTAACTTGCTATCTTTTACCTGATATATTTAACCTGAATATTTAGGCTACTAGAGGAATTCTGCTTCTAAACTGTTGCAAGAGACAGTTATGTTTTTCATAGACCCTCTGGACTGTTTTCAAGCTTAGCTGTAAATAATTCACTGCCAAAGATGCTGGTGCTCTATGATCTATTAAAAAAATAAGTAAAAGTAAAAAGGATCAAGTATTCAAATGGATCTACATATATATCAGTTGTCTTTGTATATTGAGGGCTTCTTCAAAGGCATGTCATTATATTGTGGGGTTTTTTTGGTCATCATTGTAGAAGTCTATATATCCTGGTGAAAGAATCCTAGAAAGACAATTCCCATGTTATCACATGGAGAGGCAGAGATTTACTAGCTACTCAACTGTTCCCTTATTGCAAAGGATGCTTCTCACTGAAGATCTCAGACAATGTCAAAATTGTTCCCTCTTTGCCTTAGAATTTTAATCAAACTTTCCGAACCCAGAGCAGCACAGTGTTAATCTCTGGAAGGTTTTGTGGGACTGTAGCTGTAGCTTCACTTCTGTGCTACAACATGGCTAACGTGTTCTTTAGGAATTTAAGATATTTTGTGTTCGGAGGTTAAAGTTGAAGGAACTTTAAAGAAAGGCTGAGAGAGATGACTGAGACATTTGGTGCTCTTCAGCCTGGAGAAGAGGCACCAGGGCCTTCCCTGGAGTATAGTTGCCTTCCAGTAACTGAAGGGGGCTTGCAGGAAAGCTGGGCAGGGACTTTTTATAAGAGCAGGTAGGGACAGGATGAGGGAAAATGGCTTTAAACTGGAAGAGGGTAGATTTAGATTAATTATTAGGAAGAAATTCTTTACTATGAGGGTGGTGAGACACTGGAGCAGGTTGCCCAGCAAGGGTGTGGATACCCCCTCCCTGGAAGCATTCAAGGCCAGGCTGGATGGGGCTGTGAGCAATCTGGTCTAGAGGGACGTGTCCCTGCCTATAGCAGGAGGTTGGAACTGGATGATCTTAAAGGTCCCTTCCAATCCAAACCATTCTATGATTCTAAAGATGGATCTGATGTAGCCGTTTCTAATCTGAGGTACCCACTGAACAGTGCTGCTATGCTTAGGTGAGTCCCTTTGAGATCTTATTACAAACTTCCATCTATATTTTATTGTGATTTGACACAATCAGATTCTCATGAACTAGAATTTACCTTTCCCTCCATAGAGATTGAATTTCCAGTCATTTTGAGGCTTCCTGAATGAAGCTTTAGATGCTCTGTGTATAGATTAAAGGCTAACTAGCATCAGTAAAACCAGCTTTCATTCAGAGATAAAAAATCCATGAAGATAAAGCAGAGTAGGATTCATTTTAATATGAGATTAAAAATGAACAAACTGTTACATTATACAAAGTTGTAATTAAAAAAAATCTTCAACAATGATGAAAAGTTGTGTTGCTAGAATTCAGATTTACTTTCTTTCCTGTTACTTTATGGTGTTAAAATCACTGTCTTGCCATAGATTCTGATCTGAGCTAATGACCAGATTTTGAATTCATCCCTTTACAGAGAACAGAACCCAGACCCAAGAGTCTAATAAGTACGGAGTGAAAAAATGTCATCCACTGTGATCCCTATAGCCAAGCAATGTGTTGCTGTGCTACTGCTAATCATACACTGAATGAAGAAAGTACATTTTCACATTAGTGTTATTAAACTGAAAAAACAGTGTTTTATCCAAAATTGAAAACCTCTGAGAAGGGAACCAGTCTGTTAGATTCATTGTATGGATATATCATTAATATTCTCTTTTTTTTCTCTTTGTAGTATGCTATTCCGCAGGACACTCCTGAACTTGCTGCTTTTTTATATAATTCCACAATTTCTCATTACATCAGGAGAAGGGAGGTAGCCGTGGCAGAACCTTACAGGAGGAACTCTGCAAAAATACTGGTGAGCTGACTAAAATCTGTACGCTGGGACTATACAGGCAGTGCAGTCTCGGTTGCTGTCGGTTTGACTGCAGTTCATTTACAGGTTCATAAAAAGTACCTCATGCTTAAAATGAAAATTTTCATGTGAAGTAACAGCTCTGACATACAAACACTTTGGAGCATATTTGGCCCTGCCACTGAGTACTTATATACAGATGGAAAGATAAGACTCCTTCCCTTTCCAGCACCACAAGCAAGGCAGATGGGACAGGTCATCACATTCCAACCAGCAGCTGAGGTGTTTGAAATTATGAGCAAGAGCAAAACTCTATCTCCTGGCTAGTCCAAAAAAATTGTTCTGTTTGGTCAGTCTGGTACCTGAGTGTTTGTACATGGCTGCATTTTCAGATGGATTTTCTGTTTTTTTCCCTCCTGCATTCTGTGTCCAATCTCAAGGATACTTCAGCACTGTAGGCATCTGCTCCCTGGGCCTGGAGGCCATGTTCAGAGTTGGTGACCTCGAGGTCACTGATGGGATTCATGCTGTCAGTGCTTTCCTTTTACTTTTATGAACCTCAGGCAAAGTTTCTTTCATGTCATGCAGTCTCTTATTAAGCTATTTACTGCAAGTTCGTATTTGGATTCCTTGACATCACTAGAGTTTGGTAGGAAGAAAAGAACCTCATAGATGTAGGTGTTCTGGAAAAATGCAATAATTGACACTGCTTCTGAACGTTAATTTGGCAATTTTTATAACAGGAAAAAGAACATGAAAGTAATGAGTGCCATAATGTAATTAAGAGCAAAAAGAACTGATGAACCCATTTGCAACAATAATCGCTGCTGATGCCTATGTAATTCTTTCATCATCCACTGAGGCTGAAGGAAAAATGCCTGGGCTTTCAGACATACCAGTTGATACCACAGAACACTTAATCCATTCTTCAGTAATACCTTAATTATCAGTTATCCTCCTCAGTGATTAAGTTCATATGCTGCCGACGTAGAAATTACTGCAGCAACTGTGAATGGTTAACCAACATTGTAAGTATGCACTGTGTCTGCACCTTATTACTCAACTTAAAATACGAGGCAGAGATTTTTCAGCTGCTTGATGCAGGCTGAGAGTACACAGGAATATAAAACTAGCACGTGATGAGCAGTCCCCCCGTACAGTGTGCTTTTAATAAGCATGAATCAGAATGGAATTGGGTGCAGTGCCTACCAATGAATACATGTAGCAAGGCTTTTTCAGGATAGACATAGAAAAGTAAGCTAATGTATCATTTATTCTGTTAGAAATTGGTCCCAGTTCCATCTGCCCTCAGCACTGGCTACTAAAGATAAAAAATACATATTTTTTTAAATTTTGACTCATGGAGGGTATGTATGGAAAATGAATGCTGTTGTTGAAAATGACTGGTTGGCCAAAGGCAATTTTTTTGTCCAAAATTCTATATTTCGTCACAAGTTGTAAGTAATTTTAATTGTCCTAAAAACGTTTTCACAGAAATGAAAAATGTTCTGAGAACTTCTTATGCTGTTCGTACAATTTGTTAACCATTAGGTTACTGTTCCATTAGTTCTACTGTCACAGTGTTCTGAAAAATCACTACGGACTAAATGCATTACTACATCGAAATATGTGTTCCGGCCCTGGAATGTCAGCCAAAAGTAGACTTTTTGCATACTAATAATTTATTTTGTTAATATGTTGTTTTGGCCGCTATGATTAATGAATACAGCTCTCCTCCTTCCTGCAAGATAAATAAATCTGGATGGAGGATGTTTAAATATGAAAAGCCAAATAAACAGATACTCTGAAATCCTCATCAAAAAAAAAAAACCAAAAACCAAAATGTTAATAGTTGCAAGTTCCAGTTTCGTTTTCAGGCAGATTTAGAGAATAATGCATAAGTATTTAGCTTCTACTTAACTTGTAATAACGTAGAATTTGTGGGGAAAGCTCTCCGTAAAGATACAGGATTCCTTAGAGATGTTTTCAAATCTATTACGTCTACCGTCATCTCAGTTTCTGAAGTATGGGCTCTGGTAGTGCAGCCATTCTTCCTCCCCCAGAGGAACACACTTGTGAGAAATAACCTTTGCCATCGAGGTCACAGGGTTTCCTGTCAGGAGAGCTGATAAAGCATCCATAAGAAAAGGAATCTCTGCTTTGTTATAAAAATTTGAGTCAGATAAAACCATAGCCTTCTTCTGGAATGAAATCAAAACTTTTCAGGTAAAACTCATTTGTATACATACAGCAATAGCTTTTTTTTTTCCCCAAACCTTAGCACACTTTTAGTTGTCTTTCTGTGAGATATGCCTTCCTTTATACCCCAAACAACCCCATCATTTCTGAGGTTTCCCACAGGACTTCGCTCATTCCCTTCAGTGGCTTCCAGTCAGCTTTTAGCAATTTTTGTGACATTCCCCTGGCAGACTTTAACAGAGTATATGGTTTTGAGTTACTTGACCTTACTTTTGCCTTCATGTCTGTTTATAAGCCAGAATCACTGCTCATCAGCAATGTTTCATGGGCCAGGAGTTTTAAATAAAGCAACTAATGAATCTTAGCAAGCATTCTGGCTGCTATAATGTAAATATCAGTAGGAAAACTGGAAGAGTTGGAAGAGATTTAAGAGCATAAATGTAGGCTTCAGGCAGAGAGGACAGAAAAATACACATTGAAATGACAAAATGATCGATGGAGACTGAATGCATGCTTCAAAGGATTGATGAGTACCTGGACATCTTAAGAGTTCTGCAGACTAGATTGGTGAAAGCTATTACTTTTATTTTCATTACTACAGTAGATGATTGTATTCACTGATGGCACAAACACAATTTCCCTCTTGGTTTATATTCTCACAGTGGCTCATGACATATCTCATTTATATTAGATTACGTCACTGCTCTCAGACTGCTTAACTCCTACCGGAAAAGTCAATTTGATAATTTAGAGCATTTGAAAGTAATTTCATTCATCTTTAAAACAAAAGTATGACTTCCCTTTGTTTTATACCCAGAACTGTACAAATGTGAAGTGTATCCTAATTTCCTGCAATGTGGGACAACTGGAAAGAGGGAAGAGTGCAGCACTGAAAATCAGGTCCCGGCTATGGGCTGAAACTTTCCTGCAGGTAATGCAAACAGAAAACTTTCTATACACACGGATCCCTACATCTTTTATTTGATTAGATATTTAGGAATTTAAACTATGAAATTGAATGGGCAAAGTGCAAAACCTTGTGAGTTTGACTTCCTTTAAAAGTAATATCTGACTAGCTCCTGCTCAGGTCACATGCATGCTGCTTACTTTCCCTTCTCCCACTATCAGCCACTCTCAAACTCATCTGGATCTTCCCTGAAAACTTCAAGATGACTTCTAAGCATCTTTACTGGTTTTCTTTCTGCTTTCCTGGACTGGCCCAAATCATTCATCTCTTAGGATTCTTTGGGGTGCTCTGCATTCTTTACATCTTTCCAGATGAAAGATCTCTCTAGGAGCTGCACTGTAGATGGTGTACACTCTGTCCAGTTTACAAATAAATTTTTATTTATTGTCTGTTAAACTAGGAAAGAGGAAAATGTATTAAGTTCATATCATATAATCATACAATGGGTTAGGTTGGAAAGGACCTTAAAGGTCATCTACTTTCATCTCCCATATGACGTACAGTATTCGAGTAGAGACTACCTGTGACCTACCAGTAAAAAGACAGGGCAGTGCAGACCATGGAAAGAATGAACTTCTCCTTCCAAATTCTTCCAATTCCAACTTCACCTGCTCTCAGAATTGTATTTATGCTATGTAAGGCAGAGGGATCGCACTGTGAGCTGTTAACTTGTAGCTGGCCGCATGACTTTAACATAATGTAGTCATCATGGACTTGTCCTTTTACAGTAGTGTTTTCCAAATGGTCCTTCAGCGGGAATCCTCTCTATGCCATTGACAAGATAAAGTTATTGTGTCTTGTTTTTGAAAATAAAAAAAAATCCATGATATATATCACAGTCTGAAATGTGAAACTTCCCAGATCTTCATTGCTGTAGTGCTTCTCTGATGTATGGGAACTGTTGAATCATGGCCTGAACCTCTGATTGACCACCAGAGGTGAGCGCTGAGTCAGCTGCAGGGGCACAGGTGAACGCAGTTGCACCTGAGTGACCAGAAGGGGTGGAGCCATGCTCCAGCCCTCCTAGACCCCATTTAAGGGCTGACTCCGCAGTCCTCTGGGAACCTTTTGGTGAGCCCAGGACACAGGTACAATCTTTATTTCATTTCTACTTTGTAACAGCATAATCTTTCCAATCCAATACCTGTTTGCCATATAGCCATACAGAAGGATTTGCTTTTCTTAGAGATAATACCTTTAAGTGCTGTGCT
>PPHD01021045.1:0-13404 GCA_002909625.1 Bambusicola thoracicus | reverse complement strand
GGGTGATGGGGAAGGGAAGATGGGTGATAGAAAACATAGGAAGAAGCAAGAATTAGCGTTAAGCGGGGATAGCCACCACAGATCCGTCCGTATTCCCGTTGCACGCCGGTCTGATGGTCTGAGGCTGAAGGGCAGGAGCAGCGAGGCCTGTCTTAGGCCACGAGAGAGTGCAGGTACCAGGTGGGTCCAAGAAGAGGCTGCAGTCTTGGAGGAAGCAGCAGGTCTCAGGTAGCAGGTTCAGGGAAGTCTGTCAGCATGCAGGCTTTCCGTAGAGAGGAATCAGATGGCAGATGACTTGCATCGGTCGTGATGAGGAATCTGATATCAGACACCTAACTTCATGGTTGCAGGACCTTCCTTTTATTCTCATTTTCGTTCTGCCTACATGACATTCCTGGGTGCTTGAGCAAGAGTCATGTGTGTACCTCCTGAAATGGCCATCTTCCTCGAGATAAGTCCACACAAAAGACCGTTTCCCGGCCATCAGCAGCAGCTTATCCCTCTTTCGTTGCCCCTGGCCTTGTCCATCTGTGCTCCTTAAAGGATTACACAACCCTTAGCCAGGACCTGTCCATCAATGTCCTTCAGACAGAGGGTTTCTCTAGGACTTGCCTGGACTTGTTCCTCAGCAAACATTGAGTCAATGATATAAAAGAATAATCTCTTACAGAAACAGAGAGTAAGAATTGAAAACCCAACTACATGTGGATGGGTTACAAACCAGAACCTGATCTGGAGCAAAAATAATCAGCTGACCCACAACAGAATAGCAAAGAAGTGTCTGGATTGCAGCTGCATAGACAAAGGCTAAGGAGTTTTTTTTTATTCAGAAGAAAGAGTGAAACACAGTGACAATAGAACCCAACTAATTCTGTGCAAGGAGGAAGCTACATAACCCACTCCACATCCTCTGCTCAAAGATGATGAGAACCAAGTTGGAGAGCTGGGTTCAGTTATCTTGAGCAGTACACTGAACGAACAGCAAACCGGAAAAAGAAAAATGTGGTTCCATCTCCAACTTAAGGTACCACAAACATTCTGGACAAAGAGAAAAGGATGAAGGGGAAGAGGATAAACTTAAACGTGCAAAGAGCAATGGCTCCCTAATTGGCACACAGTGTTTACATATAAAGCAGCGAGCATGACATGCTTGTACATGTTATGCCAAGTTTAATGCTCACCCTTAGTATTTCAAAAGGATAATTAAAAAAAAAAGCCCCCCAAAATACTGAGTGAAGTGATAAGTGATATTGACAAGAAAAAAACCGACTAATTAACAATAGGAAAGTAGACTAATAGAATCATAGAATGGCTTAGGTTGGAAGGCACCTTAAATATCATCTGTTTCCAACCCAGCTGCTGTGAGGGGTCAACAATAAGTCAAGTTCAGAAAACTTACAAAGGAATTAAAGCAAATCTCTGTATTCAGCAGAGTCCAATCTGTTAAAAATAGGAAGAAAGTAACAATTGAGTAACTATAATTACTAAGGGCATTAGGGAAAATCAACAGAAAATAATAAATTGAGAAACCAGTTCTGAATTACTGAAACTGAAGGGTTTTTTTTTTATAAATTACTGTCTATTCACCTGTAATTCTGAAAATTTTATATTTACAATCTGCTTATATAAGCACCAAATAGATGGATTTATTCTGTATTTTTATTTAGCCCTTCATCAGCTGTTTGACATTTGAAAACTTGAACAAGCTCAGTTTTCTTGTTCTTCCTTTCAGAACAGTGCATTTAGAACCTTGTTTTATAGCCAATTCATTATTGTTCTCTGTATCACACTAAATGTCTCTCATGAGAGGAGGATGCTTCAGGAACTTTTCCCAAACACTGAGTTTCACACTAAAAGTTGGAAAATTGTTCTGTTAAAAGCTGAAATAGAATTCTGTGGTTATTAACATCCTCAGTGTTACCTCCTTTTGTACTTGTTCCAGGCAGGGCTCAAGACGTCAGCATTTATAAAGCCTATTCAACATTTCCCATTGTAGCACTATGTTTTCTGTTTCCTTTTAGTTTTGAGAAGGCTTTGATTATTTCAGCCCAAAATTGTCATGTGCAGCTTGAAGCTGTGATTGTATTATTTTTTCAGATTTCAGGCACTATGTCATATATTACACAGATATGGGAAAAGATAAGGGTTAAAGAATAGTAGAGAAAGTTTCACGTGCATGACCTTCAGCTCTATGGGCCAGGAAGGAAAAGTGTGTTTTGAATGTTTTGCAGGGTGAGGGAATCTTTTTGTATCACTTGAAAGAAGAGGAAAATGGCTCGTCACTCTTACTTCATCTGGAGAAAACTGCACAGAGCATTTCTTAAGTCTTAGACTCCTTTGAGGAGCTGGAGGAGAACAGTCTTGGGCTACTGTCCTTGGGTTACAGTTCCTGAGACATCTTCAGGAGTCCCTCTCAGCCATACCACTGGAGACATGTGAGTACGCTCTGAAGAGTAAATTCATGTGTTTCTCTGATGCAGAGCTTCAAGTTCCCAGGCAAAGCAATTACATTTAGACAAGAGAAATGATGAGAGGATGCAAGAAGAGGGAACCAGAATGATAAAGAGCAGGAAGAATACATGTTTTTAATGTTATATGATACAAATCCTAAACTAACGTCTTTCAGAAGTTTATAGATGTATGTGACTTTATCTGAGAGTTGATTCACAGAAAAGCTGAAAACTCACTGAGTTCTTGACAATTTAAAACTAAACTAGATGAAGAACAAGCTATATGCAACTAGTTGAAGAACAAGCTATATGCAATCAACAGGATCACAAGAATAAAACAGAGTATAGAAGGAGTATATCCACCCAGGTGAATGTAAATTAGCTGCCACAATAATTCCAAATGAGCTACACAGCATAAAGGTACATAGGAACTTCCATACGAAGTTAGAGAAGCCTAAACTAATATGACGTGCCCACCTCGGGCAGCATCAGTAATATTAAGGTTCTTCTATATTATACAAATTTGTCACATAAAAGGATGAAATGTTTAATATTCACAGAACAAGCTGATCTTTTTAAAATCCTGCCATAAGACTTACCTCCATTATATCTCATGTCAATGACTTGCAAAGATTAATTACTTGACTAATAAAACACTTTCTTCTTCGTATAAAATTCGCCTTAAGACTGTATGACACATCCCACATTTCCCTCTTCACTATTATGTTTTTTTTTAATTTGCTTTCTATGGAGATGTGAATAACCATAAATTATAGTGCTTTGCAAAAATATTTTTTCCACAACTCTAACAATCATAGCTAACATGTTCTTATTTTCTTATTTTTGGTGTGTTTTATTCTTTCATTTCTGCTGTGCCTCACATTTACTTTTCTTGCATTTAATTTTAAAGAAGAATAAAAACAGGAACAAAAAAGATTCTTACAAACTACAGCGCAACTGAATCACTGCATTTATCTAGGGCTTCCTTAAACCATAGTCAGTCGTTTGTACAATCTGACCATCTAAAAAGTTGCCTAGTGTTTTATTTTTTGCCTCTCAGGAGTACTGACAGTTGGATTGCCTTGCTTGCAGTTTGCACATCAGTGTAATGATAGCTTTATTTTCAGATTTGACTTTTTAAAGTTTTGGATGAAATTGTTACATTTTTTTATCTCCCCGCCGCCCACTTCCATCCATACAAGAGGTTGAATGACACAGGCCTGTCATATCTCAAAAAGAATGGCCGAAGTTCATAGAAAAGTCAGTTTTTTAAATAACTGGCTGAGACAATGATGGCCATTTGTGTTCATTCGAAAAAGTGACAAAAACTCTGCCACGCCAATAAGGTTATAATATCATTAGCTGCTATAAAACAGGTTTTCAATTGATGACTCTCGGTGCCTGAATATAGTAACTTAGGTCATCAGAGAAATTACTTCACATTTTGCCTAGTGATAAATAAAGAAGAAAGAACAGAATACTGTTGATAATACTGTGATGATAATTAAAATCTGATCCTATATCCGTCAGTCCAATCTTATGTCTCATGTGATAACATGTGAAAGCTTTTTTTTTTTGCAGCACGTTGTTGGGATACAGAAGATTATTCATTTTAATTTGAGTAAATTATCTGTATATATCAACCTCAGTGATGTTGTATTTGACAGAACCAACATAAAAATGTTATTTTACTCTCTATTCTCAGCTGATCAAAGAAATAAGTTCAGAATGGTAGGAAGAGTTTCTTTGAAGATAGATAAAATATGAAAAGATTTCTAATATATCTCAAAAAATCTCTTTTAAATCCAGAGAATTAAGCAGTGTGAGTCAAACTTTATTAGATATGAAGGTAAGAGAAGTACGAAACTTTGCTGAACAAAGCAATACTCCTCAAGTTTTCTAATTCTCCTTCATAGTTTACTGAAATGAGGATAGACATTATTTTAATACCCCCTTTTCCAATTAGCCTTATTGTCCATGAAAAGTCTCATAAAGACCTAGCACTTCATTAGTTTCAGGATGCTCTGCTATATATAGTATAAGTGCATGAAACCTGCCCCAAACTATTATATTCTCCACATGAGCAAGATGGTCCTACGGTTTCATGATGTCTTATATTAATGTCGTAACAAGTGAACTACTTAAGCATACATCCTCTTTCTAACCTTCAGCATTTCCTAGATTAATAATTTCATTAGTGTCACCCACTTTCCTTGCTGTCTTCTCAGAGATTAATTGACACTGAACAAAATTTTAAAGAACTTTTTCCATTCATTGCAAATAGAACACACATTACAAATGCAAACCCAAGAGCATTAGGCAAGTTCAATCAGGAATTATAGCAATGCACCATAGTTAGACTAGGCAGTAAGTCATATCTATAACAGCAAGGCACAACTTTATCCCTGCTTCTGAGATGCTACCTGAATGAGCCACAGTAGCTGCATTTTACAGACGGAATAACAATGATCCCCTACTCAGTGAAGGCCAGGGCCATGAGCTCACATATGCTCTCCTATCCTGCATTTCATCCAGTCCCACAATTCTCTGTGCAGAAATCACAAACCCCAAGTTAAGAGCTTATAATATCACCTTATCATTCAACCATTTTACAGTTTTATTATTAAGAAAATGAAGATCAATCTTATGCAATATTTTTTTTGCTTATTGTAGTGGATCTTGGCTGCTCACCCAAAATTCTGATATTAGGAAATAAAAGTGATAGAGCAGTTCAAAATCCACATGACTCTTTAATCCTTCTATGAGTATGCCAAGTACTACTGTACATCATCAAAGTTAACCAAAAAATAATCATGTCAGTAAAGACTGTCAAATGATGGGGAGCCAATATTCAAGAGTCACGTAAATGTAAATACTCAGACATTATTTTATCCTCCTTCAGCTTAGTAGATATTGAGAAATTTCCACAAGAAATATAGAGAGGGTAGGATGATGCCAACATTGGTGGAGATTCTGTCAGATCTTGCAGAGGCTGAATTACTCTCCAGGGGTGCTTATTTTTTCATTCAGATTACTCCACAGAGGATGTAAGGTAGGTAGGCTCCTAATTTATATGCCTTAAATTAGGTGAGATGAATCCAGGATCATATGTTATGATTGTCCATGATTTTTTTTTAGTATCAAAATCAAAGAAAGCACAGCTATCACAAATAGAGATGACACCAGCATATTCTGTTTACTAAGAATTTAGCATTTTTCACAGCCATGATGCAGGTACTTCTCTGTATTATTAATTCAAGAGAAAATGAACTTTTCCAGTCACTGGCTACAGAAGCTTGGGACTTAAACTGTAGTATTTACTTTGCATTTCCTTTTACCATAAACTTAGCATTATTAGGATTTCTTTAGAAGAGGTTGAAGAAAGTAAAGCTCACTAGAGTGTCCCCTGTTTCTCTAAGTTCACAGCTGAATTACCAGAGACTTACTTAAAGAGAAAAGACTACAAGTAAATTCAGGGCTACTGGAAGCATATATATGTGCATATAAATAGGTTCAACCCTTTGGGTGTTATTAGAGTGGAGGTAGCATCCAGTGTATACTAAAACTCCTTGTAATAAAGAAAGGGGGTCATACATTTTTTAAAAGGAAGAGGCAGAGGTTATTTAATCACAGCAGAACTGTGTAGTTCTACCCAAGCTACCTTTAAAACAGCTAACTCAACTTGTGGTGCCAGAAAGCTCTGGACAGGCTGAGAAAACTGTAAGTATTTATCTTTTATCTTAAAGTGTAGCATGAGATGCTGCAGCCTATGGTGGACTTCCCATGATCAGCTGAGCCAGCTAAAGCCATTGGATCTGCTGATAGAAAAGGCATTCAGACACATTGAGAATTTGCATGACAAGCAAAATTCCAAGTGTCTGACGACTTCAAACATTTGCTTCTCTGACCACTAGTCTGAAATTGTGTTTGCTTGCATTTTCTAACAGATAGAGATGGAACTAGAAATTTTAGGTATGTGAATAGCAGATAGTGGGCAATGTTTGGGTGACAGACAGCTCACATTGTACATGTACACAGCAACAATAAAGACAAAACTCTGAATATATAAAGTTCAGAAAATTATGGATGGGATTGATTGTAATGAAAGAAATTAACCTAAGACATTAAAGAATATCTTGATTCATATCTGTATAGTTTTCAATTTCACCACTAATCCATTATGATTATCTACTACCAGCTTCAAAGGATATATTTGCCACTGTTCCCTGGGGCTGGGCATTTTTCAGAGATAATTTGTCCATAAATGTGGAGCAGACTTATGATGAGAATCTCAATTCAATTAGAACCCATGAGGGCTTATTTCAGCATAGCAGGCAGGATAATATCCATACCTATGATACCGCCACCAGACAGGGACGGGGGAGCTGTCTTTTACACTACACTGGTTATGGCAGCTAGGAAACATACACAGCCCTAACAAGTCCCAGAGACACTTGCCAGGCTCTCCATGTACTGGGTTTTGGGAGGAGTGGGTGGTGGCTGTCAAGTACATCACTTAACCACAGTTCCGATGATGATGTGAGAAGTTATCCTGGGAAAAATCAGCCATGTGAAATTAGTGAGTACTAAAAGCCACATACACTATGATTCCTGCAGAAGAAAAAGTATGTCTCCATCAGAGACTTTTGTTGGGTACTAAATGACTTCATACATGCTCCTGAGCTGGCAAACACAGCCCCAAAGTTGCCTGACTGCATCACTGTGTCTCTGATACCTACATTGGTTCTGCCCCTTTTGCTCTTTGAATACTGTTACTCATTAAATAAATCTGGATGAGTAGAGAGTTAAAAAGCCTTATGCTACCAATAATTATTTTATGTCAGTCAGGGAGTAGCTTCCTATCTGTATCTGGGTCAGTATTAAGCTTGGCTTCCAGTGTTAATTTTCATGCTAAATATTCTTAATTTGTTCCCCCTTTATAAGCAGCTCCTTGATCCAGTAAATCTTCTTGTCCCTCCTACAGTGTCTCTCGTTCAGAATTGTCATGATTCAGTGAATCTGCAAAGAAACTATTTTAATTATCCTCCCTTTCCTTCTTTCCATCTTTCACTAGCATGTGCAAGCCTCCTGCCAAGGGAATATTCTTATTCTCCTTCAGCTCCCCTGAGGCAATCAGAAATTTTTCATGTCAGGATACCATTTTGTCTCCCAAATCACACAGGATCAGCATTTCTCGGTGCTGTGAGGTTGATTTCTGCAAGCGGACTCCAGCTGCAGGGGAAGGAAAATACGAGCTCAGGGGAGAACGCCAGAGAAGAGGGATGTGTAGCCTCACTTATGTAAGACTTAGCAAAGCTACATCTCTCTCTGAACTTTGACTACCACAGATTTAACCCTGATCCAATGCTAGAAGAAAACAAAAAAAGCATTTGCAAAATGTGCATCTTTTTTTTCCTTTATTTTGAACTCCACTACATTTTTTTTTCTTTTGTGAGTGGGAGGAGAATGGAGAAGGGGATGGAGAATCTCCACATCTAAGATACGTACTGAATCCAACCCCAAAACCACAGCTGCTCAATTTCCAGTAGTCCTAAACTTGAATTGTTGGGCATGCTAAGACCTGGGAAGAAAACAACGTGAACTTTGGAAACAATGAGGCTTTGCTTCATGCTCTTACTAACAAGGTAATTGCTTAGACAGCAGCTCATGCATTAGTACAGTGAGTTGAAAAAGTGACAAAAACCTGGATAAAGTACTTCCCTCTTAGGCTCAGCACTGTCAGTCATCCATTCAGGCTTCAGAAGTTCCCCAGCACTCTTTGTTCAGCAAGAGGCTTACTGGAACCACCACATACTGTGACAAACTACCAGGAAATCCTTTATCAGTATATCCTTTTGAAACTGTCATTGAACTGTGTGGACCTAAAAAGTGATAAGTACTAATAATACTGTGTTCTTTTTATCCATGTGTCTCTCAATTTAGTTTCAGTCGGTCTTATCTTGAACTTAGGATTTTCAGTTTGAGCTAGTCCGCTGAAATTTCCCTCCTCCTTCCCCTTTAAAATGTGGCGTTTAACATATTGCATAGGGGTACATATGGTAGCGAAATATTAAATTAGTTCTTATTGAAGCCAGAGGTCAATGCTGTTGTTCATAACTTGGACTTCTTTCAGCAGTACCCTATATAAAACGGTCCACCTGCAGAAGCTCCACATGCAAATGCAGTTTTCTGTGTGTGGGCATTGTACTTTTGTTTTTGATTATTATTTTTTTTAGCTTTAATTTTAAGAAGCAAGGATCTGGTCTGTTTCTATATCCATAGGCAGCTCTGACCTTCATACCATCTGCTCATGAGAATACACATGTAACCATAGCCAGGTTTCCAAGTAGAACATGATGAATCTGATGAACATCTGGGTGTGAAACTCACTGCTCACTGCCCTACACAGTTTCATTTCTCTGAGTTCTTATCTTCTCCTTTAATAGGAAGCCTAAGCAATTGAACCAGTATCCAAATAGGATCCTGGATTGTATCAGCAAAGGCATCACCAGCAGAGATGAGGAAGTGATTATTCCATTCTAGTTAGTGCTTGTTAGGCAACACCTGTAATAGTGTGTTCAGTTTTGGTCCCTGTTGGTCAAAAAAGATCTGGATAGGCTGGAGAGATTCCAAAGAAGAGACAGTAAGATGATCAAAGGACTGGAAAGCCTGATATATGAGGTAAGGCGGAGGGAACTGGATCTGTTTACCTGGAGAAAAGAAGACTCAGGAAGGATCTCATCACTGTCACTACTTACGTTACCAAAAGTCTTTCTTTTAATATACATAATAGAAGCTCCTGCAGAAAATACAGAAGGAGAAAATAGTGCTGTTGGCATGACTATGACTTTTATTTCAGCATGTTAGTGTTTCAAACGCTCATCTAACATAGTCCATGAACACTCATCTAGACCTGCCCATGTCTATCTCATGGGACACAAATACACCTCTTCAGAAAAATCCGGCTGACTCTGAGACAAGTCTGGATGGAGAATAGTGCTCTCAGTCCTCTGTGCAAGAATAATGGCATCTGCAGCCTTATGGAGAGGGAAAGAAAATGTATACTGAAAGTCTATGGCTTGCAGGAGGAGATCTGGTTAGTTCCTTATCCATTAAACATAACTCATGTATTACAGGAAAAAAGAAGTAGCTTGGATTGAATAAAAAAAAATATTATTTTTAAAGAGCTGTTGATATAACTGAGGGCACTGGAACTCTGCAGTAATTTCACTACTTAATTTTTCTCTTTAGGGACAGATTTTCCAGGAGGTGGAACTTAAGAACAGAATGACCACCTCCTGGGTAAGCTAAGGGCAAAAGTCTCCCCCAGCACGTGCTGACATACTTGTAGAGGCTGGCATGCCTAAGGGCTCCTCCTAATTTATTCTGTCTTGTCTACAGTTCCGAGGAAGCACAAATAATCAGCATCTGTGAGGCCCTGCTATGCTCCAGCTCTTTTTGCTCCCTCATACTGTATTCCCTAAGGTAAGCACAGGAGCAAAGGACTACTTCTACAGTTCATAACAGTAGAACATCTTTACTCAATTTTTATTATTCGAGACACATATCTGTCCCATTTAAGGACCCTTAATAGTAAGCATAAGAGTATATTTCTATGTAATAATAATAATGATAATATATATACATATATATATACGTATATTTAAAGAACCATTTTCTTTTTAAGGTTGGAAAAAGTTGCTGATTATTTATTAACTATCTGATTGGATTTTATATGTTTAATAAAAGCTGTTAATAAAATATTTCCTTTAGCTATGGCCCAGTTTTGGAAACAAATGAGTCTTCAGTTTCATCTACTGTAAAGATGCAGTCCTGTACTAGCATAAATATGTGCAGCAATATTTCAAACAGAGGTCAATAATTATTCAATTGCAGGTCTTGTCTTTACAATTAAGATAATATTTAATCTTTCTTCCACCTATAAAAAGAACTTTAAAAGAAGACACCAGAGCTTTACAAGAGGGTCATAATTCTGAAAAGCTTTTCCTTCTGGATCTCAGTTTTGAAACAGAAATAGTATCCCTGCAGTATTTATACCAGTGCGTAGAGACTTATGCTTTTGTCAGACAGACTAGTATTCACTCTACAGTTTGACATAAACATTGATTCACCATTAATATGTCAGAAAATGGACATCATTGGTTCTATTGTTTTGAAAGATGACTGATAGCAATAGTATATTATCTTCTCACAAACTCCTCCTCAGCATGTGGAGAAGCTGAACGGCACCAAGAGGTCTTCCTCTGTCACATGCTCCGTACCATCAGACTGAGCTGCTGTCTATATATCTTGACTCAGATACCACCACTGAGATTCTAAGTCCTAGATCTGTTAAATCAGCTGCTGAACAACTTTTTCCAGCATTTCATTGCCTGTTTCTCTTTGCCAGTCATCTCCAGAAACTAACTCCTGTGCACCAACTCTTTGTCACAGTTCTTTTGCGTCACAGAACTCCTGATACTGCCTTTCTCCACACAGTCTAGTGCCTACTGTTATCCTTCAGCTGTCCTATTTTTTTTTTTTTTTTTTTTTTTCCACATTTGCAACACTGATCTTCTTCAACATGAAGACAAAGGCTTCATGCTCTCAAAAGCTGCATGGAAATAACTGTGTATTACATTTAGTTCTTCCTTTGGATAGAATGAATATACAGGAGTTGGATGTGAATCATCAACAAGGATTTGCTGACCAGTATTGTCTCTTAGCAAGGTGATTGCGAGGACAGTAAAAGGGCTGATATAATAGTCTACTTCCTTGCCAAGTCTCTAATTTCTGCTCCAAGGAATGAAGACACTGGATCTCCTCAAAGAAAAGGTTAGGGAAGTTTTAATAAAAAATAACACTTTTTTTTCTTAGTATCATACTTGGAAACAGATGTACAAAGTTGGTTATAATTACAAAAAGCACCCAGAAGCAGGTATCAGCACGGAAATGTCATCTTGAGCAGCCAAATTTTAAAAAGTGTTTCTGTTAGTAACTGAAAATATGGGAAATGTTCTTACAAGAGGAGGTGTCATCCAAATCTAATTACAGATGATGTTTCAATTCTTGATGTAATGTAATTTAAACTCATTATCCATATATAAGGAGAGAAAGGATGTCTTTTAATTCATATGCTACATCTAGCATTATGAGAAGCTATGACAGACAGTGCCAGATTAGAGGAGGTCTGTGTCACACTACAAGGAGGAATCACTGATGATCAATTTGGTGGAAAAAAAAAAACGACCAAAACACAACAAAACTTCAAAAATATTCAGAGAACTGTCCTTTGAAGGAAAATCTTCAAATAACATCATTAATTCTTGATGCAGCCCCTAACTTGATGAGCATTTTTTTCTACTTGCTCAGATTTTTGCAAATTGATAGAATTATGTGTGCTTGCAATACAACTCTCCAAAGAACTACATGTAAATAGATGCTTAAATTCCTGCTGCATGATTGTTGCATCATTTTTCAAAGAAAGGTGACTGTTAAGCAAATTATTTGGTTTAGGTAACATGAAGGTCCAGCATATGCATTGAGACTTCGGTGAATTAAATAAGTAGTTTTACCTTTACTTTTTGCTCTCAATCACACATAATTCTGAATTAAATTATTAAATAGTTGAGCTATTACACTTCCCACTGCAAAATATTTTAGAAAGTATAACATTTAGGTTCTTTTAAAACTGAATTAGTGCACTAAAAGAGGCACTATATTTGCATAAGCTAAAATAACTGCTCATTTACTTCATCTAATTTAGCTACGAAGCTTTCATTCTTTTCTTTTCTTTTCTTTTCTTTTCTTTTCTTTTCTTTTCTTTTCTTTTCTTTTCTTTTCTTTTCTCCCTAGCCCTTTTCCCAGCTCTGCCCTGTCAGTTTCATGAGTTGATTCAAAACATTAACATGAAAAAACAACTGGACTATAAAAGTGCACAAACGTCCTATGGAGATTTTGTGACTTTTGTACTGAATTGGAGTATCAGAATGTTCTACATATAGTCTCGCACCACACAAATGTTACAACTTCTTTTTATCTGCAGGTACACAATGTTAAGTGGTAAAAACATGTTTGAACGCTATCACAGAATTTAACTGCTTTTAGGCAGTACCTTACTAGTGCTCTTTATGAAAATCTGTACAGTAGAACATAGGAATTGGCATAAATTCTGTTGTAGAAATGCTTAAATTGCTAGTTAAATGATGTTTTGAACTAATTAGGTATCTGACTCAATATTACAAAGAAAGCATGAGTACCCATCTGAAAAACAGCAAATAGAGGTGGGCAGCATCTTTCTTAATTTCACTGCAACACCTTAAGACATGTATTTATCTAGTTTGAAAAATAGTATCTTTGGATCTAAGCCTTCATCACTTAGTGCAAATATAAAACTCAGAAGTACTAGTTGTACCTAGTAAGGACTTACATAAAGCATGCAATTAGTTTGGCAGAGGTATCCATCAGAAACAACTGTCAGGTTTCGAATGATGCCAGACAAATCAGGACTTGAAGAAAAAAAGAGGGAATCAAGCTCAGCTCATGTCATTTTAATCAAGGACAAGATGAGGGGAAAGATGCAATATCAACAAGCCGATTCTAAATAACTATTGAAGGTTTGTTAAATGAGTTTACTGCTGCCTTATTTACATAAGAAAATCTCTGCTCACGCTTCACTGAACCTCAGCCAGGCCTTAATTGAGAATTTATGGTTGAGCTCTCAGTGGAAGTGAAGAACTTGAATGTTAATTCAGTGGGCAGCATTTGGCCTGAATTCAGTCTTATTCATGACACTGATGAGCAGTGTCCATTCATGCAAGATTACAATAACAAGCAAAGATTTGAACTGGAGTTAGACAAGGAGCTGACAAAAATATGGAGCCAATCTTGAGCGCACCTAGATTTTCCTGTATGTATAAGTATATAAAACAAATTCACCTTTTCCCTGGGTTTC
>PPHD01021044.1:0-13404 GCA_002909625.1 Bambusicola thoracicus | reverse complement strand
TTGAAACTAGATGATCATTGCGGTCCTTTTCAACCCAGGCCATTCTATGAATCTGTGATTCTATAATTCTATGATTTTATGATTCTATGACATGTTGCCAATGTCCCAATGCCTGGTGAAATACCTATCTGTTTAATGGGGTTTCCACAGTACTCATTGGCCCTAACACAGCATCACAGAGTGGCTGAGGCTGGAGGCACCTCTGGGTCCATCTGGTCTAACCTCTGCCCCAGCAGGGACACCCATAGCAGGGTGCCCAGAACCACATCCAGATACTGTTGGAGATCTGCAAAGAGGAGACTCCAGTTCCCCCCTGGGTGTCTGAATTACAGGAAACAAATAGGTACGTCTGGGCAGAGATTTATCACATACTATTGCAGGGAGTTTAAGCTGGTCAGATGAATCATCTTTGAAGTGAAACTTGTTCCTTCCAATGGTTATGAAAGCAATCCATCATTTCTAACTCACATAGAGTGTTGTGAGGGTGATGAGATTAACTCATCCAAGATGGATTTGGTTTCCAGCACAGATCTGAGCTCTGGTAACGTTCCAAGTTAGCACCTTGCTGCCCTTGTTAGCTGAAACATCTTAGCTAAAATTGCAGAGCTGGTTGCAAAGGTATACAGCCAGGACTGGGGCTTCATTACGGACTTCCTAAAGGGGCTTTGAACCCAGAAAACTTCTATTCACTTTTCTCAAGAGAAAACAGATGATTCTTTGCTACTGGCGTTATACACTGGACTTAATCTCTGATACCTCAGTGAACACTGGTACCAAGGACGCAGCATTTCCAAAGCATGAGATTTCTGATAATCCATAGTCAAAAACACTAACAATATAAAACTTTCCTACAAACCCCTCTTTACACTTGATAGGGTCATGCACAGATATCCATCTATATTAAGTATTACCCAAAATGTGATGGTGTAGAAGACCATTTTACTCTATTCTCATCACATACAAGATGCCCAGCATTCTTTCACCTGAAGCTCTGCCTCTGTGCAGTTTAGATAAAATTCTACTTGACCTCAAAATTTCATTCTCTAGGCTATGCTCACTGGATAACAATGGAGAAAGAAGTATAATGATCATTAAAAAAAAAAGGGTTAGACTCAAAGCACTTACTTTTAATGCCACTAACTTCTTTGATCTTGTTCCAAGTGTCTTCAATGCCTTTTTCTCCCTTACCCATGGATGTAACAATGCCTACAGGCAGCCCCTGGCTCCTGAGTGCGCTCGCTAACTTGTTGGATGTGTCCATCCAAACTGCCTGATTGGAAGCGATGATGCCAACATGAGCCAACTGAAAATATTTCATTATTGCAAACAAAACTCGGGTCGGAGAAGGCAGGGTTCTGGCAAATGCAGGGTGGTGGGTGGTAGAATCCAGTTTGTAGTTGACACACATCCATGAGAAGATGGCTTTATTCCAGTTTTCCACTAAGTATGTAGCCTCCTCACAGAAGCCAGGGTTCAAAGGGCCTATGAAAGCTGAGGAAGTCTTTCCAAAGTCATTGAATCTAACCAAGGCTCTTGATGTCTCACACTCTTCTTGCAGGACCACGTAATCCAATCTCTGGCCAAGATCTATTGAAGGGTCTTTGCTTATTCGTTCCACTGCTAACCTGGCAGCAGCGTGGGGGAAGGCTTTGGAAAAGAAGGGATCACAGTTCCAGGGTCCAAGCAGTCCGATTTTAAAAACAAAGCAATGTGCTGGGGAGGTAAGTATGGTTATTCCCAACAGCGCCCACCAGACAGAATGGAAAAATGTCTTCATTGGACTCCTATTATTGATGTGATGCAATTCAGTGTGCTGTGGCAGCCCCCAGAGCAAGCTGTTAGAACACGGTAGGAGAAATGGCATTGCTTTACAAGTGGGGAGACTTAAACTGAGTTCTTCGGGAAGCCAAGCGGTGCAATACCAGCTGCTGGAAGAAAAGCAGAATACATTTGCTTTCCTGCTTACGGATTTCTTCAGTGCATGTAGATACAGCTGAATCAGACCAAATTACTCAACAGTTCTCAAGGTGCACGTGTGAGAGGTGCCAAGAACCTGCGTAGACCCATGGACATGCACTACAAAAGCCAGTGTACCACATAGGCAACCATACAAATTATTGATATAACTTCCCGGAGTCCAGAACTGCACAGTTCATAAGAATGCTTTCTAAATGTTTTGATATGTATTTTGAAATGAGTCAGTGAAGAGAGAGACTGTCTGCAGCAGAAAGCACAGCTCATGGGTATCCTTCCCATTTAGAAGGATAAGTCCCAAATCACACAGATAAACACGCAGGTAGGAACACACAAAGGTGAAATGCACTGAGACAGCACTTTTTGCCAATCCCAATTCCTCAGTGAGTTTGGAACACATGCTAGGGCCCACATATACATAAATACATACACACATGTACTGATCCATATATGCATGTACTTACAGATGTATCACTGGCCGGAGTCTTTCAAACTTGGCAAAACGAAAGAGACATCAACAGGTAATCACAAAACGAGGGAAAAGGAAGGTTATGATTTGATTTAGATAAAACTGCTGGAGAACTGTCATGGCAAAAGCTTTGTGCTCACTCTCGGCATGAAATATCCTTGGTTAAAGTCTCGGAGCTGTATGTTTGTTGGGAGTAAAAACCTTACCCTTCACATCCAGGCACAGAAATCCAAAACCCACAACAGTTTCTCAACCACTGGCAGTGTCATCCCAGGGCTTAGAAAATTTGCTGAGCCAAACAGGTTTGTGCTCTAAAAGTAGCGTGTCCCTTACCAGCTTACCTGTTCATTACTGGAGAGGTATTTTTATCCTGGATCCCCAGCCTCCAAGAGATGCAGTGCAGAGCACCGCAGTGCAGAACATGCTATAAATACACCTGCGGGTCCCTTATGGGGAGAGGTCTCCAGAAAGAGCCACCAAGCAGCAGAGCAGCTTCTTACTGGTGATGATGGCTCTCCTTGGGCATGATCCCTGCCCCAGGGAGAGGCAGTGTGTGGTCAGTCATCCCTGCAAATGTGCTTGGGTGCTCACCTCCTTCAGCTCGTGGTTTGCATGGGACACTTCTGCTGGGATGCTCCATGTGGTGTCAAAAGTTTCCTGTGCCCCCTTTGGTCAGGACCATGCTTCTCCTCCACAGTTTCATGACTTTGGGTGCATCATCCCAGGATCTTTGGCCCTCAGTGAAGAGAACTCCCGAGCTGCCTCCCTCCGAACAGTCTCTGTGCAAAGACTTACTCGTATCTAACTCAGCAACTGTAGGGATAGCATCTTAAAGCTCTGCCCTTGGATTAGTGGGATTAGCTCCTGAGATATGCCCCTTGCAGAACAGCTGAGCCTCTGTGCACCACAGCAGTGATAGCTCTGCTTGTGCCCCGAAAGCAGCAGAGCTAGGAGCTACTTCAGGTCTGGGTTAAGCAGAATATTCACTTTTGGGCTCCACCATACTACTGATGTTTTTCAGTTTCATGTTCTCTGTTTGCTTTGGTACCCGTCGTGACACACACAGGGCTTTTTACATTTTCAGCAAAAGATTATTGATTATTTCCTGGACCTTACAGGGTTCTCCCTGCAACTGAGCCCTTCAGTAACCCCCTGCAGACTCATTCCTTTCCCAGTGGACCTGGAAATGAAACTGTCAAACTGGAGAGACATTGAACACTGCCACACGTGCCCTAGCTACAATACAAAGCCCCTTAAAATAATTTAGCTGAGGTTATAGGACCAGCACTTGGTCTAGGAGGAACCATTTGTAACTCAACCCTTCAGCAGTACTTCGGGTAAACCATATAAATTACATACATTTCCTTGGTGTGTGTTCAGTAGTAGGTCTCCCTTTATGACTAATGATTATGGGAAGCCACAAAGTCACTCAGCTGCAGTGGGCAGAGCAGCTCTCTCCATTCATTTCCTTCTACTCATTCACTTCCTTGCACAGATTCAGGAAGGCTCTTGGAAACCTGCTTCGGTGATGAGTGTTGCAGCTCAAGACAGTTATCAGGAATTACCAAAATGCTTCATATTTGGAAAGTGCTTAAAAGGCATGCAAGTTTCAAGCCTGGACTCAGGATGCTTAGTATGCAACCAGCAAATTAACTTGCTCACGAGGTTTTGATCAAAGAATGAAATTATACAAAGTCTGTGCAGCTAGGAGTGTGAACATCAAAGTTTAATTTAGGCATATATGTATATAAATGCATGTGTATTTGTATATACAAATATACCTTTTCTGAGATGATCTTTAATGGTGCCTTCCAACTCAAAAGAGGTGTTCAAGGCCAGATTGGATGGGGCCCTGGGCAGCCTGGTCTAGTATTAGATATGGAGGTTGGTAGCCCTGCCTGCAGCAGGGGGGTTGGAGCTCGACGATCCTTGAGCTCCCTTCCAACCCAAACCATTCTATGATTCTGCTATATAACATATTCACTGTTGTCTCTATTTTTGTACTGACAGCGGTATTGCACCGGTGAATTCCATTCAGTGCCAGCAGTTTAAAAGCCGCCTGCTGTTCACTTCTAGACTCACTTCGAGGGGATGTTTATAGTATTAGAACATCCCACGTTGAAATAGAAAATGTTTTGAGTTAGGCATCCAACAATGAAAGATTAAAAAGTAGTTGACATGGAGGTCTTTTTATTATAATACCTCCCTTGACTCTTAACAATTAATATCTTCCCATAGCCAAGTGGGCTGAAACCTTCATCCCTTTCCCCCTTCTGCTTCTTGCTTGCCAGTTAAAGAGCAGACCCTCGTGCAATCAGATGATGCCAGCCCTGTCCATCCCATGCTTACGATACCCCAGCCTGGATTTAACCCTGCTTGCTCTACACAGAATCATAGAATCAGTAAGGTTGGAAAAGACCTCTAAGGTCACCAAGTCCGACCCCAACCCATCCCACAAGTCCCATTAATTATGTCCTTCAGTGCCACATCCCCATGGTTGTTGAACACCTCCAGACACAATGACTCCACCACCTCCCTGTGCCAATAATCACACAGCTGAGGCAAAAAGGAATAATTAAAAAACGTTAATAAGTCAATCTGTCTGTCTGGAATTATTGTTAAAAGATCCTACCTATGCCTCCAAAGCTTGCTTTTTTTTCCCCCACATCTTAAACTCATCATTGCTGCAAACACCCACATCATGCAGGGTTTCTCTGGCGTGCTGTTATTTGTACACCATCAGATTCCCAGTGCTTCTGTGTTCATTGAAGTGAGTGGGAGCCGTATGTATTTATGCATCCGTAGCACTCCCCATGGGAAGGCTGAGCTGCAGCTGTCTCACTATGCTTTAAATGTTCAGAGCAGAAGAGGGTGCTCTAATCTCTCGCTCTGCTCTCCTAGCAGCAGCCTGGCCAAGCATGCTGGAAATAAAACACATTTTGTAACCGCTTATCCCAGAGGGTCCTGCCGAATAAAGCTGATCTCACTGGAACCCTCTGCAGCCAGCAGACAGAAATGGGGAATGCTTGGCTTCTGTTACCTCACTCCCTGCAGAAAAAATCTCCATCTCCACTCATTATTGAGAAAACCGAAGGAGAGCAGCATAGCGATGCTTCAGCTTTTTCTTTTTCACGTCCTCTAAGCCTTAATTAAAAGCCCCAGCCTTGGAGGATCTGTCAGGTTCCCATGTCTATTATTCCAACTGTTAATTACCGTCAACATTAAAAATATCCACCTCACGTCTAGTGTGTCTGGCTTCAGCTTCCTGCAATGGGATCTCACCCTGATTTTGCCTGAGAAACAAAAAGCCAGGAAGCACAATAAGTATCACCTCCCCATAGGCATTTGCACACCATAATTAGCTCACATCCTAGTCATCCTCTGCACAAAATAAAGAAACATCTCCTTAAGGCTTTTGCTGTAGAGCATGCTTCCAGGATTTCATCCTAACAACACTTTGGACATTCATCTTTTTTAATTTTCCTTATCCCTTTATTGGATAAATTAGAAATAACATCCATGAGTAAGCGTCACTTTTTCATGGGTGAGCATAGAGGCGATGGCATCATTTGTCACCTGTTTTTCTCCACTTACAGATCCATAGAATCATTAAGGTTGGAAAAGACCACTAAGGTCATCTAGTCCAACCACCCACCCATCACCACCACAACCCCTAAAATCCTGTAGTTCACATGAGCCCAGTTGCAGCAGCACTGTTTGCAAGCTCAGCTCTGCTTTCCTTAATACAAATGCCTGCCTTGGAAGTATGACGTGAATCCTTTATTCCAGTGTATGTGAGCCTGCTGTAGGGAACCTGCCCAACAGGGGGTTGGACTAGATGGTCCCCAGAGGTTCCTTCCATCCCCTATGATTCTGTGATTCTATGATTCCTTTGGTTTAAAGGACACTTCTTAAATGTGTCTGCTTAATGAGAGCTCCAGACCAATCTGCAGGTTTTATCAATAATGATTTTCCCATTTCCTCCAAGATAACATGATACAGCTATTGAGCAGCACTGGGAAAAAAAATGACATCTCCCCAAGGCTGCACTACCAAATAAGGCATCCTCAGCCATTGTTTTATTTCAAGATATCAATTAATCATTTTTATTTCCTTGTGATGTGGACACGATGTCTGTGTAGCACAAATTACCTCCCTCAAATATCACCTTTTGTTCAGATGATGCCCTGCAGTATTTAAGAAGACAACATCAGCACTTGATGTTACACTTCAGACTTGTGACTCAATAAAAAGTTATGTAAAATCAAGCTGATAAGATTTATTACCTTGCCAACCTCCCTGACTGGCATTAGTTAACTTTTGTCTTGTAATTCATTACCAATTCCTCTCCATTTTGTTCCTTCCTTGACTTTGAGTAAGCTTGACATCAACTCAATCCGACACCAGCTTCTTGGCAGGGTGGTATAGAGGGGTTTGACATCCCATGGTTTTTGGCAATGCTGTGTATTTTTGAGAGGAAATGTCCTGCTGTGCCATGTTACCCTGTTTTCAAGTT
This sequence comes from Bambusicola thoracicus, assembly GCA_002909625.1. Classification (NCBI taxonomy): domain Eukaryota; kingdom Metazoa; phylum Chordata; class Aves; order Galliformes; family Phasianidae; genus Bambusicola; species Bambusicola thoracicus. Next base: position 6,445 of record PPHD01021044.1, on the reverse strand, counting down.
GTAGTCCAGTATGTAGAATCCCTTTTACTCTTTTTTATCCCTTCATTTTGTCTGGTTTTGCTCCAGCCCCGAAGAGTTCTGGAGAATTAGTCTCAAATAACTTCCTTCTGAAAATGGTTCAACTTAATTGGCTTTCTTGTACGCTGGTTTTGTATCTTGTGAGATCTGAAGTCACTGGCACTGACGTTAGTGGAACATGTGACAATGCAGGTAGTTAGCACTGTCAATAGTAGAGCTGGCAGATCACAGCCTTATAACACCAGATGAGGTCTTAATATATATGTTTATTTAGGCACCAAAATCCAAGTGTTTAATTTGACAACCTCATCCCCAGAAGCTCATTATTTAGCAATAAATAGAGAAATCTCTTCCAGGGAACATTTCCAACTTCTTAGAATTGCTCTCTGATTTGAACTAAGACGTGACTACTGTTCACCATTTTCTCTACATGAGGCTTAATGAAGCGGGACCATTTAAGCAATTTAAAATTACGTGCAATAGGAGATAAGAGTATCTCATGGAAAACACTTGCCCAGCGAATCAGTAAGTTTTTTTTTTTTTTTTGCATTGTCTGTGTCTGGAGGCCTTAGAAGTTGCCAGGAGTTTTATTTGTGAACAGAGATATCAAGCAGGCCTGTCTCATAGGTAGAATGGCTTGGGTTGGATGGGATCCCAAGGATCGTCAAGGTAGTGCAGCTGAAAGCAGATGAGTGTTTGATATATACTCTGCAAGTCCAGCCCTCACAAAGGAGCCTGGAAGGCAGCCATAGCAGCTCAGTTACGATGAAAGTTTCATGGATGGCTCCAATGGAAAACCTGAGGAGAACTGCAAACCCACCCGGCGCTCCTAGAGTTTCAGGAAGCTTGCAGTTCTTTGGATATTTTAGAAATAAATGGCTTCAGTTCAGTATATCAAGCAAACAAATAAATAAGTAAAATCCACACTAAATGTTCTGGCAGACAAAGAATGATGGGTTGTGGCCAGCTCTGTTCACGGTGAATGGTAACACGGCTTCCAAATGCGTCAACTGACTCATGAATGGCTGGCTGACGTTGTGTATGATGACTTACTCTTTGCTATGTTGCAAACTCTCCCGCAACTGCATAACCTCACTGGAGCGTTTATTAGATTCTGACAGATCTGATAAATTGAATTTCTCCCCAAAATGAAACTTGAACGCAACACTAGCTTGCATTTTTTGTTTATTTTGAGGCTTACAGACTCCATGAAGAAAACAGTCCCAGAGCATCTTTTTGTCCCAGTAGGTCTCTCCTAGCCTCTGGCAATTTTGGAAGCTTGAAGAAAATAGCCCGTTTTAGAGCTTTATCCATACATCTGAACTTCAAAATGTTCACTGGAGAAGCATTAACTTGGACATTGAACTACAGCACAGAACATGCACTACTGACGCTATCACTTCCTCCACCTCTAACCTTGCACATCATTATACTCACCTTTGTACCCTGTTGTCAAGCTGCCCAAACATCTAGAAGATGTTTGGCCATAGAACAGAACCACCATCATCACTTAAGTGTTTAGAAACTGAGAACACACACAGTTTGGCTGCCTTTTTTAGGCTGCTTAAGAAAAGTGTGCACTTTTTTTCATCGTTTTCTGTTCTTTTTGGTGTGGTTATGTACCCAAGGGGTACATAACCCCTATTTTAACTGTAGACTCATCCCCAACTCCTGTCTCTACCACTCTACCATACTGTGACAGTATCTTGCAGCTCTGTCCCTCCTGACTCCCTGCAAAGACTTCTCCCATGATAAACAAGGGGTCTGCCCAAACTTTCCCACTGCCACTCTCCTCATAGGGTTGGGAAAGTGCCTGCTGAAATAACTGGCAATTAACTAGCCCTATTTAATCTGGAAATCAAGGAATTTTTATTACAGTCTTTCTGAGGACCCACTCTGAAGGAAAGCAGCTTTGTTCTGGTTTCATTTCTTTTCCAGAGCCTGCACAGAACTCTAATGAGGGCCAATATCCACTGTTTCAGTGCACGCCTATTTTTAATGCCTTTTGTCACGCATAAAGATAACACTTGAGATCTCTGTTTCTGAAGACCATTCTGAGAACCCTGATTGAACTCCCTATTCATTGCAGGGAAATTGAACTAGATGACCTTCAAGGGTACCTTCCAACTCAGATGATTCCATGATTCAAACCACATGGACAGTTGCAGATGGTTATTTCACAGCATTGCTCAAACTCAGTTAATCCAGCTAGAATATCTCACCTGCTAATCACTACTTCACCTCTTCAGTAAAGGGAATATCTGAGATAACAAAGCAAAACACCCCAACGTCTCCTTCTCTTTGTCTCCTACATGGTATAGATACAAACTGAGACCCAGCCATCAAATAACCAGCAATATCTACAGTTCACTTAACCATGGAAGGAAAAAATAAAAAGTAAAAAAAAATAAAAAGCAAAGATAAATTGCCTTCATCTATGGTGATGTCAACCACGTAATTTGGTTTTTCAGGGAGAGTCTAATGAAGAGTGTTGCCAGATGCAAGCCAAAAGATGAATGCCAGTGAAAATATTCGTAGCATCATAGGATCACTTGAGCTGGAAGGGACCCTTAAAGACCATCTGGTTCAACTCCCCTGCAATGAACAGGGACACCCACAGCTCCATCAGGTGCTCAGAGCCCATCCAGCTTGACCTTGGGCGTCCCCAGGAACGTGGCACCCACCACCTCTCTGGGCAACCTGTGCCAGTGCCTCACCACCCTGATCATAAAATACTTTTTCCTTATATCCAGTCTAAATCACCCCTGTTGCTGTACTTGAAACCCCAGTTCTCAAGGAGTCAGTCCTGTACAAGCACCCAGGTACTAATCCTTCCATCTGAAACACACGCATCCGGGCTAACACCTCGCTAAGTCCTTATTATCTGTTGCTGCACAGCATGGTACACTACAGCAGGCCAAGTGACCTCAGAGAGGGGGAGAGAAAAAACAAATCAAAACCACTTGTAAAAATAGGCACTGAAAATATGCAGCGAGGCGCTGGTCAATAGCAATAGCCTGCTGTTGCACAGCACAGCTTTAAAGTGACCATCACATAGGGTTCGTTTAAGATAAACAAGTATAGTATTTTACATGGATAAGGAAATCCTTCAGTGGCAGAGGAATTGAACTTTGCAAAGAACATCTGTGGCTGAAAAGCCAGAGCATTAGCTGCTGGGAATCAGCATGGCACTGTGGTGGTCCTTGGAGCAATTTATATGATGGGATGAATGGTGGGAGAGTCCTGCAGCTCGCCTCTTCTGGTGCCCATTTAAGGGAATTGATAATATCTTTGTCTCTCTGGATGTGAAAGTGTCTCTGCTGATTAAAATTCCCTGGAGACCTACATCTCCTAAGCTGATAATGGTAAGCCTCTCAGATTGGCTTTGTGTTGTTCCATTGCCTCCAGCAGTGCTGTGGATGGGCAGCGGACATGAGATGTTTGTGCTATTTCCCAGAGCTCTTCAAGACAGCTTGGAAATCTCAGGTGCTTGGAGCCAGAGGAGAAAAAAAGGAAGAGAAACAGACGGACCTGATTAAACAGCACATTCCTGAGGAGAGAGATCCACTGATCTGGGGCTGGGAGATTTTGAGATTTGACGAACTGTGAATATGTTGGGTGAGGTCCAGATAGGATTGTTAGAGCTAAGTCAACCATCCCCAGCTCACACTCCTATCAGAGAGCCTCAATATACTCCAAGAGCAGAGGCTCCAGCACCTCTCTGGTGACCTCACCAGGGCTGCACTACTGTCCTAGAGAGAAAGCTTTCTTCTACTGAGCAACTTGAACCTTCCAATCATGATGCGCCTTGTTCCCTTTGTGATATTATGTGGCACTCTGAAGAACTGGGTCCTGTTGTTTTTCCAGTTGTCCTTTAAGGTGCTGGTTGCTACTGAATGGAGGTTTCTTCCTTGCTGGTCTAAATAAACCTGTCTGATCCAGTGTTTCCCCATAAGTCATAAAAAAACATGGCTAAGCCCCCATTGTTCACCCTCCACCCTCCATTGTAGAGGATGGTCTTCCATAGACAACCTCCATTTCCACTGCATCCCTCTTGCAGCTGGGGGGGCTCAGAACAATTATTCCAGGAGCTGCATTTCCAATGCAAAGCAGAAATGCATCAGAACATCACTGGAGCTTCTGGTCATGTCTATCCCAACACAACCGTTTGCTTTAATCATGGTGTGGGCTCATATCTAAACAGGCCCCCATCAGTCCTACCAGTCAAAGGCCTCCAAGCCTGCACTGTTGTGTGGGTTTATTCTGCCCCAAGAGCAGAAATTTACACTTCTCCTTGTTGAAGAGCACAAGGATTCTGTTGGCCCAAACCTCATGAGGTCCCCCAGGATTGAAGCCTTTTCATTGATTGTGACCATCTCATCTATTCCCTGTGTTTAGATTTGCTGGTGGTGCATTCAGGACCACATTCTAACACCTGAGGTTTGGGATTCCCGGGCTACGTAGGCAGACCAGTACTGAGAAGTTGAAGGGGCTGTTCTCTTTGTCCATTGGGTTTTGTGACACCTCACTGAAGGATCTGCTGTCCTAGGAACCACCTCACCTGGTTCACCAACACTGAGGCCAGGGTGTATGAATGTCTGCAGGTTTCTATAGGGAGAGCTTCAGGGAAACTAATCAGGGATTGGTCGGGAAAGATCCTTCTCAAACTTCCCTTGTCTTTGTGGGATTGTCCTGACTTTTCATGATTCAGTTTCATTAGCCTTTATAACTTCCCAAACGTGATCAAGAAGTTCCACATGCAGTCCAAGACCAGACCCCAACCCTGGCCAGGCTCTCGTGTGACCTTTCAGACTGATGTCAGAGTATTTCTGTGAGGCTTGCATTGCTCAAAGGCAGACAAAAGAGAGAGGTCTGGTGAGAGATCCGTCCCCCAGGTCCTCAGGATGCCTCTTTCTCAGGTGGGCTTATTATGGGTAGGAATGAAGGGAAGTCATCCTACCTTTCGCTACTAGCACTACAGGCTTAATGCTGTGAAAAAAAAGACACAGTTGCCTCTTCTAAAGGAGCTGTTGCTAGAGACGAACACGCTGCTTTACACAATAAACAACATTGGAGCTGGGATACTTTTCTGTGTTTCAGAAAGCACGAAACGCTTCCAAGCCTGCATCTGGATCAGCATCAGTGAGAGTGACTGAAATACTAAGCAGATAACGCAGCAGGTGTGGCAGAAAGCTGTGACTTCTGTTTCTTTCCTGAGATTGTAGACATATGTGAAAGCTATGTTTCACCCCATGTTGAGCAATTTACGCTCCTTTTCCTGAGCACTAGAGTGTCTAGATGAGGGTCTGCCAAAGCATTTCCTGCCTGGATGACTGCAGAGACGGGTATGTGGGTACAACAGGAGCACAGTAACTTGTGTCTTCTTCACTGGATACCAAGGTAGGTCCAAAGAGATGAGTGTGATGCAGGAGATGGGAGAAGTTCCAGGTTCCCTTTTTTGTCACAGGGGTTTTAAAGATGATAGGCCACATCATTTCATCCACACAGCAATAAGAAGCGTGGCTACATCACATTGTAGGGGGAGGTAAAGAAGCATGACACTATAATGAGACATATGTGTCAAGCCAAGAACCATGCACCACATCTTCTCATCCTCCCACTTTGTGTTTACCCCCTTCTCACCACCACAGACAGAATAACACATACCCAACATTTGCTGGCTCTGCTACCACCCTCATGTGGTGGTGGCTTTGCCAAAGCCCCAACATGGAGCAAGACAGAGAAAACCCAGTGCATTTGTGCTTTGCAGCAGGATGTCCTACACAATCCTGCAGTTCACAGCCCCCAGCCTTGGACCTTCTCTTTCATCTCAGCTGGCCTCAAGCAGATTAATGATGCCAAAAGTGGCTCTGATGCTGGGGAGCTTGTTTGTCTTCCCTATTCCTTGCTTTTTCAAGGAGAAGATCAAAACAAGCTGACATCTGGTTGCAATTCATTGCCATGTTGGTTTGTCATGTTGTTCTTCCACAGCCCTTCTTTTCCTTATTAATCACCCCAGAGCCAACAGCTGACACAAACTCACATCCCACATAGCCCATGTGAGTGCTCCCTTGCTGGTAGTCAGTGCAATTTTACAACTGGTTAAACTGGAAAGCAACACAGCTGGGGTGGCTTAGTCCCTGGGCTGCTCTCCAATCCCCTGCTCACCCCCAAACCCCAACAAAGTCAGCTCCCTGGGAATCGGACACTCTGCATTAGCATCTGCTCTGTCAGAGACATTGAAAGGTTGTTTTAGGAGAGATATTTCTGCAGGACTCCAGCACTCACCTGCAAAGCAGGAGGACACGATGAGGGAGGGGTTTTCTGTTCTCCCAGGCACACATTTTACCAAGTGCAAGTGTGATTTAACACTACATCATCCAGGCTGAGCCGTCACCAGCAGGATTTTCATCCTTAGGACAAGCTG
>PPHD01021043.1:0-13405 GCA_002909625.1 Bambusicola thoracicus | reverse complement strand
TGAGCTTCATCTTAATACAGTTATCAATTCTAACGACCCCAGGACAGGGGTCAGACAACTTAATGTTCAACAGAAGTATACTGAGAATTTGTTCAAAAATAGAAGACAAAAGGACAACTTGTATCAAATGAGGAACAACATTTCTCCCCCTTAACCTACCACAAGTTCATCAGCACAAAAAGCAAAATTCTGGAGACATAATCCAGAAACTATGTTAAACATGCATCTTGAATTGAATTCGACTTCATTTTCATCAATTCAAAAATCAGGCTTTGAACATGTACACACACACACACTTTTTTACAAGAAGAAGAAGTTACTTACTGTTTAGCATCGTCATCTGCATCTTCATCATCATCTTCTAAATGTGCCACATGTCCCCTACGAAAATGAACAAAGTATGATGGTTGAGTCAATTTTAATAACATGACTTTGGCCACTGTGAAAAATTCTGAGCCGAAGGGTTACAACCCCTTTTACACATTTTTATTTCCTTTTGCCTTTTGTTACTATTATTTGTTATTACATTGTTATTTAAAGCATAGCTGCAATGCAGACAACTAAGCCTCTCCCATATCTTCTCAGCATGTACAGGGTCAAACAAGAACTAGTTGTGACAGACATAAGAAATCAAAGAGCAAACGAGCAAAACACACAAGAGGAAAGAAAAATAGTATTACCGCTGATGCAGTTCTTCTTCAACTGATTTTAAGAGACTCCTTCAGCATAAATAAGAATAAGAAGACAGTTTAATTATGGCACACAAACTTAATTATCAAAAGCCAGGGCAAATGCTCCTATGATTCTGACAGTAATTAACCCCAAACATGTTATTTTAGCTGGCTTCCAGACCATCAATCAAACATGTACATACAAACAAACAGAGCTGCATTTCTCAAAGTTACACAACACGCTTCCACCCACATTTATTAATGCACTGCTATTAAAGGCAGTGTTCATTGTTATCTGTGTAATGGAAAGGAAGGACAGTTTGAGCTCGATCCAATTTAAAAGAAAACCATGCTATCTATGAAAATCAGTATCAATAAAGAAAAGCTACAGTGGCATAAGGATTCAACTACTGCTGGAACAAAACTATATTACCCCAATTAATTTTTCTAATGTTCTGAACTTCATTTTTGTGACTTCGGAAACATAGAGGAACAGCAGGCAAAAAACAGAGATAGGAAGCAACAAAATGACTGAAGATTACGGTACTCAGATTTTCCAATCTAAAAGATTCTGTACAACAGCATGCTCCATGCTGAGATTTCATGCAGTTTTAAAATGATTTCATTCAGCAGTGCAAAGCTAGGCATCCTAATTCTGGCACACGTAGATGGAAATTAAGAAATTAGGTGGAAAAGAATGATTACACTGAAAACTATTTCACTTGACAGACACGAGAAAATTATTAAACCTATGAAGTTGAAGGACTTTGAAAAAAGTAAATTTTACTGAATATCCCTAGCGCTCTGTAACATGAACAAGGGGTTCGCAGAGCAACTGTTAGGAGGAGCACAGGTAGCTACAAGATGGGGTAAAGTTGTGCTCCATGGCAACTACTGCTCTGTTAACAAGCAGACCGAGATTACAGCTCAGTGCCACTGAGCCAGTATGAGCAACAGAGCCTCAAATACTGATAAGTGCTGTAATTCTTTATCGCTGTAACTGCTATTACTACAGAAATAAAGAGTTACTCTGGAATTGTAACTGATATGAACAGGCATGACATTTTACTACATCAGTTATAGCTGACGCATTTAAACATTCATGTATAGTCTTCTAACAGACTTGAAGGAGTGTAAGACAAAAAAACGCCATTGCTTACTCACTTATTTGCACCCAAGAAGTAGCCACCCTGAGGACCATGACCATATTCTAGCTGCAGATCCTAGAAATGCAAGAGAATGAATCTTTAAAATGAAAATGTGAACATCTGACACGTACCCTGCATCATGCTGCCGTCACTCTCTCCACAACACCCGAGTATGGAACAAACTGACCCTCCTGGCCCCTTACACTCCTGTCACCTAAAAATCAACTCTATGCCAGTTCACAGAGTTTGCATTCCTTCCAAAACTGTATTACTACCCTGTGTAATTCCTTCTAAAGCTGTCATTAGCCTCGTCCTTGGACACACAGATCCTTTATTTGAATAAGTGAACTGCAAAAAAGCGAACAGCATCGAGACTTTGTGACAGACCAAACCCCATCAAAGCAATCACACTGCTTTTTACAGACCCCTGCCATCCATCCCTCTCCAGTGCATTAACAGTACTTCCTTCAGATGGGGAGTTCTGGCAGAGAGCCTGAAATGCCTTTAGCACACAGGCACGTGACAAAAAAAAATAAGCAGAAAGGACAGTGAAAGTGCTTTCATAGCTCTGATACACATTATAAGGGTAACTATATGTCCTCATCTATATTTTAACATCATCTTTTGTGTCAAAAAGAAGAACACAATATTAACAGAGCGGGCAGCAAAGCGAAGCACTCAAGCAATCGTGGAGGGAGGCTACTCAGAAAAAGAAGTGCCAACAGGCTGCAGACACTACTATTCAACAGATGTCGTATGGCATACAAATTTAATTCATTAGGCAGAATACAGAGAGCATACTGAAGCACCATCAACTCTGCATCTGTCAGGAGAATAGTGATATAATTACAGGGTGTTTTCTTCGTCCAAGGGATCACAATCCGCGTAAACCTGTTTCCCCCAGAAATGCTGTGTGCATTCACCATGAGAAATTAGTTATTCACCACTTAAGTTAGTGATGAATGATGCTACACAAATGATGGTACACAGCTCCTTCACAGGGAACATTTTAAAGGTCCCCTAATATCCACTGTGCAACAGTCCTCTTTCAGCTGCAGTCTGTATCAAAAGCACTCAGAACAATGCTCAGGTATCCAAGCTGTAAGAACAATAAACTTGGGCTAGACAACAACAACTTGGGCTGATCTTTCAAGAAGTGTTTTAAAGACAGGGGAAAAGTCCCACGTGAGATATGCCAGTGCTCCAAGACAACAAAACACAAACCACCACTACTTCCAATTGCAGACTGAAGGGTCATCACTTAACAGGATGCTATGAAAGATTGCTTTTTTATTTGGCAAAGAGTCCCAGGGTCTTGCTTACTGCACCCTCAACTCTGCTCTCTAAAGCTAAGCAGTAATTCCACATGGGTGTTTCTACCACAGCTCTCAGCAGCACGTGATTGCATCCACGAGCTTCCATATTTTCCCAGTGCAAGTGGGATATTGTGGAAATAAGCAGTATATAATTATGTGATGTCAAAGAATGCACAGATCAGAGGTTTGAATAAAAACTGCAGAGGAAAGCTCACTGCTGGCATTTCCTGAACCTTGAACACACCGACTTCTCGACCTCAGTACCAAATTTATCATGCATATCTTTCTAGAATTAAATAAAGAAACCCCAAACCACCAACAAACCCTATGCGCTTCCAACCATCTGAATCAAATGGGCCACCCAGCCTTCAACTGAAACCTCAGTCAACTGAGTCAGAAAATGAAGTGACAGGAAAGAAGAGCTTGCAACCAGCCCTGCAGGTAGGGAGGAAGGCTCCCTTCTCTCCAGGGTCATGTCCCCAGATCCACAAGGTAGGCCTCAGCCACAGGCACTACTAACACACTGTTCTTTTTCTTCCTTCTTCAAACTTCATTCTCCTTTTATACCTCAACAGCTTGCTCAGTGAGTCTCCTCTCCCCAGGAAAGGCCATCCCATGCCCTCTGCAAATTCAGTCTCTTCATTAATCTCTGTCACCTTCCCCAGTCAATTCTGTTAACCAGTTAATGTACTCCGTTTCACCACACAGACACACTGATTTAACTCTCCTGAGAGGATTTAATTATTTCTAAGCCATCTCCAAAAATTCCACAGATGCCAAATGGAAGCACAGGTATCCGGGGATTCAGGCACTGAGAAGTAAATCACAAGACTGGAAACATAAGATGTCAGCAGGCTCCCCAGCAAGGAAGCTAAGCAGGCAGTGTGAAGCCACGTGAGGGGATGCCAGAAGAAGGGCTGCTGGAGAAAGCAACCCCAGATCAGTATAATGAAACCTGAGATTTTCAGCTGAAGCGACAGGCACTTTGTCTACACGTTGCAAAATCACATTAATCAAAAGCAGGAAACAAAAATCTTATGCTGCACAGAGCCAAAACGTCTGTCCAATTTAATTTATACACCACACAATGCTTGACGATATATTATACCACAACACTGGGAGAAATAATAAGAGAAAATAAGCAAACCCCCATAACACATAAAGGGCCTTTATTTGGAATTCCCTTTATGAAAAATGACACCTGCCAGAATTACTTATGTTTAAACGCTCTAAGAGAACAAAAGCTGTTTTTTATTCAGCTTACAGTTACCCTATCAGCATTTGACTGTGATTAAAATAGGATATGCATATTTTTCACCTCCTATCCTTAATCAGACTGTTAGTTTTCTTGTAAACTTTTAAAACATTGTTCATTTTCAACCAAAACATGGGGTGAAGCAACTATTACTGGGGGAATTTACTCTTCTGTACTCTTGACAGATAAATGCTCAGAGCTAGAAAGCTTTTTACAAGCGTTAAGTTTTTTGGCACCCTCTATTTCAAATATATCTTGAAATTATAATTCCTTAAACCCTCTAGCTACATACTTAATACACAAACATAGCTGAGTACTCCATGCACCATGCAAAGCCTCCACAGCACTGTTGCACTTCATCAGAACAACGAATGTGAGTCAATTTTAAAGCCCAACACAAACATACTTCAACAAAATTATTGTCAGGTATGGATTCCTGTTTGAAGAACAGAATATCATCAATTGTTAAGTGATGCAAAAACTGACTTAACAAAGGCTATTACATTCTCCACATCTTAAAGTAGCCCAATGACATTATTAATCTCCACGAATATCCTCATTTAAGATATACACAACGTTGATTAGTTAATTAAAATTCTTTCTAGAACAGACCTTCACGCTAGAAGAATCTGAATGACTAGACAGACGTTTTCCAAAAGGAGCTCAAGGCCTACAGCCAAGTACAAATGAGAACGCAGCCAATAACCTTGCCGTCAAAGATGCACCCTCAGATGACACCGCATTCAAGCTCAGGTTATTAAGGATCAACTCCTGAACCAAGGCAACCTCATACAAGACAAAGCGCTATTTGCGGATGACAACCTCTTTGGGAAGAAAAGACAATACAAGGAGTAATCACTATTTCTTCACACAATTTGCCAGCTAATGGTCATATAAAAAGACAAATTGCACCTTTCAGTACAATCTATTGGGCAAAGTAATCGATGACTACAAAAGTCTAAAGATTTCCTCAGAGTGAAAACAAATTTGAGGGAGGGTATGGCTATGCAGTAAAATTCCCCAGAAACCACCAAAACTACAATATCCTCAGCAGTTGAAGCTTCAAAAAATGGTGCTTAATTTTCAGTAGAATTTCATGGTGAATCATTACTTTAACTTTGACACAGTGTTGCTAATTAAGACGCTTGCTCCCCAGGGATGAGCTGTACTAAACAAAATATTTTTAGGTGTTCAGTCTTCCAAAAAGCAAAACTGAATGTATAAAGTGAATTTTCAATTCAGCTACTTCCCCATCTGCTATCTGAAACTTTAGCCTATTAGGAAACAAGATAATTTCATAGAATCACATAACGGCTTGGGTTGGAAGAACCCTCAAGGATCATCAAATTCCAACCCCCCTGCCACAGGCAGGGTTGCCAACTGCTGGATCAAGTACTAAATCAGGCTGCTCAGGGCCCCATCCAACCTGGCCTTAAATAGCTCCAGGGACGGGACATCCACAGCCTCTCCGGGCAGCCTGTGCCAGCACCTCACCACTCTTTCAGTGAAGAAATTCCCTCTGACACAATCTAAATCTCCCTTCCTTTGATTTAGAACCATTCCCCCATGTCTGGTCACCATCTAGAGTAACCAAAATTAAGGCTTTATATAATGAAAAGTGCTGGGGAAAGAAATCTGAATTTTCAAGACCACAAAACACCTTTAGACTTAAACAAGAAGGGACATACACATCTCTGTTTCTCAGTAAATCAAAGATGATGCCGTTCCTATCATGTTGCTTCATAAATGAGAATGCTTACTTTAAGAGGACTCTGGTATTAACGAATAAGCTAAACTTTTAATGCCTTCATTTTGTTAAAAATGCATTCTTGAACTTCATTGGATGGCATAAAACACTACAAAATAGCTGATCATATACATCTTCTTTTTTTTAAACGAGCAAAAGTATGTCTCTCTGGTGACTGACTGAGGGTTTCCTGCACACTACTGCTATGTAGCCATAGTTCTCCTTTTCCCCATGTTTCAGTTCTCTACACATTTTCCCTATGAGTATCCCCCTTCACACAAACAGCACTATTTCAAATCCATGTAATGGAACACTGCTGTGTAACTACAGCATGGCCTCAGTGAAAAGGGCAAACGGACACAACGTTTTTAAACTGCTTCCTAGCACTGAAATTCAACACCTCATCTCTTTTGCCAAAGTAGAAAGTATCCAAAATATGAAGGGAGGAGAAAGAGTAAAAAACAAAACAAAAACAAAACAAAAAAAACCAACCACCCAAATTCTTGATCCCTATGCACTTTTACCCTGACTCCTACTTCTTTTCTTCTGATGATAAGGACCACACATCATTTTATTATCCAAAGCAGAACAAAGCATGAAGATTTTCTGCAATCCAGCTAATTGGTAGCTATTATAGCTCTAAAATAAATACAGCAAACAACTCTGAATGTCCTTGTGGTTTTTAACAAAGGAAAATCATACGTACGCACATACAGCGAGGAGAAAAATGAACTCAAACTAAATAATAACCCTTATGGGCAAAGTTCATCATCTGTATCAGTCACTCCTCTCTAATTTAACATTTTCCTACCAATATTTCAATTTCTAGGCCACAAAACATTAACACAGAGAAGCTATGCTGAAACATTACATTCTCAAAATTAACTGTTGTCAAAGACTATTAAAAATGATTACATCCAGAATATGCTCATAAGCAAATAAGACCAAATGTATAAATATATCTGGCAAGCGCAACAGCGAAGGCTGTATGATAACAGCAAAATCCTGACTAAATACCTTGCCGAACAAGTCCAAAATGAATGCCAAGTTCATAGCAGCTGAAAGCAACCTCAATCCTTTCTTCCAACTCCTCTGCCCTCACTTCCTAAGGAGGTAGGACTCCATGTGTTTCACTGCGTGTTGGACTTGAATCTCAGAATGTTCAATGCAGAACCATTTAATTTTTTCTCTAATGAAAAGGAAAAAAGTGGCTAGCATCCTATCAATCAGTTACTGGGAGCAGGTACACTGCATCCAGGGTGCAGATCAGCCTTAAAAGAGTAGGCTCCTAGCAGAAGTGGGCAACAAAACGTCATGGAGGTCAAACCAGCCTACTTCAAGCCAGAATGTGACACATCAAATCCAAGAGACATGATCCAATTTTCCTCCGAGTTGAATTTGATTGCAACTGCATATATTCCGTTTGCAAATGTGGAGATAATGTATTTACAGTGACTGAAAACAGAGTCAAAAAAACCAAATAACTACCAAAAATATCACCGATCTTGAAACTTATTCTCAACTTCCTCTATCACAACGGGAAGTACAACTGCATATTTTTCACCGTTCACAGGACTGCAACTAGCCAGTGTAACACAATCCATCCAATTATTTGCCATAACTTCAGCTTGCCATAATTTAAGTCTCATTTTGAACACTGTTACGGTTTGAAACGCAGCACAGGTAAGCTGATTTTCACCTTGAAGATGCATGGTTAGCGCATTTAAATGAGCAGTCAAATCCATGAGAAATGCTAAATCTGAGCCGTTTTCCATCTTCAAGTTCTGGCATAAATTTTCCTTTTGATTCCATAAATTACTTGCTTTCTTTTGCAATTCATAAAGTCTTTTTCCCATTTTACCCCGGGTTAGCCCTCTTCCTTCAGATACGTAAAAGATGTCCCCTTTATCAGCATCCATACTTTTAAGGACCTCCCAGGACTGGCGATGAGTCAAGCCCTTCTTGATGTACAATGCAGCGCTACTTCATCAAAAGTGAGTTGCTGGTAGCAAATGCATCATTTTCTATTAATGTTATAAGATTTTTTGTTTTGTTTTTAATTAACCAGCCATTGCCAGGGTGCCTGTAGCTATATCAGGTATGTCGACAGAAGTCAAAGAACATCACTTTCATGTAATTTTACAAGCCAGGTTCTTTTCAGCAGTACCTGGCAACAGGACAAGCGGCAATGGGCACAAACTGGAACACAGGAAGTTCCACGCAAACATGAGGGAAAAAATATTTACTGTGAGGGCGACAGAGCAGGGGAACAGGCTGCCCAGAGAGGCTGTGGGGTCTCCTTCCCCAGAGATAGCCAAACCCGCCTGGAGACACTTTCCTGTACAACCTGCTGTAGGGAACCTGCTGGAGAGGGGAGTTGCACCACATCATCTCCAGAGGTCACTTCCAACCCCTGTGGTAGAAAAAAAATAATCTGGAAGAAGTTGCATATTTTTCTCCTCAAGATATTATATACTTGAGGCCATCTCTGGATGCATCTTTAAATAGAGCAAAAACATTTTAAGGGCAATAATTTTGGTCCTGCTATGCCCTCTCATGACTGTAACATCAGTATTTTACCAGCTTTAGTAATCATTACTCAAAGGGAAGAAAGGACAGTCTAGTTGGGAGACATGCTGTCACTGGCCCCTCAGGCTCACAGATTGTAGGTTAACATCATAGGAAACAACACCAAAAACGTCAAAAAAGCACCAAATGAAGAGATAAAAACCAAGATTAAAAAAATTGAAGCCAAAAAAAAAAAAGCACCCCCAGCACTAAAGCAATTGCACAGATGAGATGTTTCTCATACAGAGAAACCTAAGCTTCTGTCTCACAAATTATTTTGAAATATTTTTCTATCAAGCAAGGCTACATGAAATTCCTCCCAAGAATGGAAAAGGCAGAGTGAAAGCTCTCAATAATTACAGCATTGGAAGATACAGTGCACATCAAGGCAAGTGAAGCCAAAACCAGAAATTCAAAATAAAGCCCAGTGCCCTAAAAAAAAAACAAAAAAAAAAACCAAGACATTCCCAAACAGCTCAGTTTTCCATTTTCCCCTGCAGTACACTTGCATTAAGCAGCTCACAAATCAAAGAAAGCCACTGAGACAATGCTCTTCATCTAACACAGAAAGCTTATTTTTCTTCCACTGTATAGGAAAACGTCAGAGTCAAAAGTATTACTTTTCAAACTACGCAGTGCCTAAAGAGCAAAGAAATGAGCTCACTCACTTTCTATGGTGATTTTTGTACTGCAGTGCTAACAGATGAGTTTTTTAGCAGTGTGGTAGCAGAAAATTTGGAAAATGTATCAGAGTAGAAATGGTGCCAAATGCCATTGAAAACACTTACGACCTTGCCGTCTGTTACTTGTATTAAGTTTATATTCATTCTGTAACCTAACTATTATCTGGAGAACTTGGATATTTAAGTTTATATCATTTTACAATCTTTCAGGGGACTGTTTAAAGGAACTACCAAACAAAAGTACCAAGATCATTCTTTCCTATTTTTAAATCACTCTCTAAAAAATTACTGTTATGCACTGTAAAGTAGTTCAATAAATTGGAATGGCTGCATAAGACTGAGCCCCTTCTATAAAAGCGATTCAACTAAACATGAACATGCATTTAACACTTGCAGCTTTAGGAATTCCCCTCTACATTACGATGGCTTTTACACAGATGAGAACACCAGCACAACAACAGGACAAAACACGAGCTCTGAAAAAGTAAAACAAGGACAAAACCAACACTGACATAGAAAGGCGTAAGATGGAAAAATACCAGGTTAGATCTTGCAGTGTAGTATATGTCTTCTGTATTGTCCAAAAAATCGCTACTGTCAGGCTGTTCATTAGATAAGAGATCAAGAAACTCACGTTATTTACATTGTCATGGAAAGCCAGGCATAGATAAAGGGAAACTTTTTTGCTAAACAGAAAAAAGCAATTTGTTAGTTGAAGCTCAAACCATGTTAGAGCAGTTCAGGGAAGATAAAGCACAGCAAAGGGTATTGTCCCATCACCAGACGCTACTGAATCACACCAAAATAGTGACACTGTTCATCACCTGAGCTGCGGTACTGGGTGACAAACTGCCTCAGTAAGAGGCAGTCATGCACCAGCTTAAAATTAAAGTGCATTACCAACAGTAACTCATCATGCAGCAGTTGTCCAGTCCTTTGGCTTGGAGTTCGCATACTCTTAGGTCAATTAGAATGAAGATTATGCATGTTTTAGCGAGATAAACGCAAAAGGGTCAGAAGAACTGCTTTAATTGAAGAGATCAATATTGTTGAAGGAAGAAACAGCATCTCTTGCCCCTGCTTCCATTTAATATCAGTCTTTCCCCACTTGATGCATTCCTTGGGAAGATCTCATCATCTTTTGACGCACCAATTTTTCACTGTTTCCATGTCTAACAACAAAATATGTTTCGTCCTTGGTTTCTAGACTGATCATCGTTGCTCTCAAAATCCCAATCTCTCTCGGCTAGCAGCAGTTGTAATAATCAACATACCTCTCCTAACTCCCAGTCCGCAGTGACAAGAACAGCTACTGCAGATACAAGTATTTGGTGTAAACAGTTGTGATGTTTTTTGTTTGTTTTCTTTTAAACGGGAATTATATCTTTCTTGCAGTGGCATTTTCAGATACGTCACAGTAATTCTATCACAGACGAACTGATGATTATTCCATAAATGGGCATTCTTTTCCATTCACACTTTCACTGAAAACAAACTTGTACATTAGTACTAAAGAAAAACTCCTGCCAGGTCATCAGACGTAATATATTAAAACTTTGATATAAAAATGTGTTTATTTTAAGGTATTTTATCTCAAAAGGACAGATAGCGTCTGCTTGCTTCATTTCAGTATGGGCAGTGAGGCTGTTAATCTCCACAAGAAGATAAGGCAAGATTTGAAATGCACCAACTCTGACAGGAATACAAAACAGTGAAATTTCCACAGTTCATCTGGACAGTTCAAGCCTCTTCTTGCAGCAAGAAGGGCTTACAAAGGGTCCAAAGTCCAAAGGTCCTGATTGCTAACAGCCACTGTGGAAGAAGGTCCAATTTCTCCTTTCCAAGAATACCTGCCAAAGAAGTGCTCTCAGAAGTGCTCTCTTTAGCCTCTGCAGAAAATCTCTGCCTTGTTTAACACACACATCTACAGACAGGACCCATAATGCAGTTACATCGGTGTCTAAATATTGTACCTAAAATCACTGCGACATCCTGAATGTGACTGGGTAAATTGTTCTCCCTTGTCTCGACTAGACTCCAGAAATTGGAGACTACCTGCCCAGCCAGTTGCAGAAGAGCAATATTGTGCACAACCTCATACATCCAGAGCCACCTGGCCCACTGACAAAGGGCAGGGCACTGTGAAAGAGATTTAAGCACAGCTACAGAGCCATACTAAGGCAATAAGCATCAGAAACCCCACTCGTGGTCTGAAGACTACGGGAAAGGAAGTACATTCCCAGGTACCAACCTACTCCTAGGAATGACTGCAACTCCAGGAGCTCAGCTGACATCCCTCTCACCTGAAGGACTATATCAATTTATTTACATTAAAACATGCTTTATATAAACAGAGAACACAGTAGTTTGCAGTAAGGAAGCAAAGAATTGTTCTTTTTAACCAGGAACGTGAAGAAACCACCAAAGTGTACAAACACAGAAAGCAACAGCCTCCATAGAAGAGGAATTTACTGCACTGGTGTGACACAGCACCAGCACCTTTACTCACACTGCCTGAATTCTCATACACCTTGTACTAGCAGACCCATCCATAGGAAAACATCAACACTATACTGTTACACCAAACAGCAACTACCAGACTCAGTGTGTTTCAGGTGTGATCCAGGGCCACAAAAAGCTTGTCTGCACGGGAAAATAAAGAAACCAACAAAAATCTGTTTTCAAATGCCTACTATCTCTTCCCAGGCTCTTAATTTTATAATTATTTCTATTAGTAATCATTGTCAATACAAGTATGAGGCAAATAAGTATCTGAGTGCGCATACAGAGCAATTCTATAACTAAAACAATAAGGGGAATTATATATCTGGCAACGAAGTATAAAGGACAGAGGAAACCCATACATCACATAGCACATACATCACACCTGACAAAGTCCACAAATAAGGGGTCTGGCTGCATAGTGTAATGGCACCAAATAATTTTGGACTATTATGTTACCACTTGTTAGGAAAACTGCTGCGAATTTTAGTAGTGCTAAGAAAGTACACTATACATCTTAGATTTGCCCTACTCCATGGATATTTGCAGAGAGTAATGTACAGTGCATTGCACATCTTGCTTGTTACTCACAAATTCATGATGTGGCTCTGTTTCCTTCCTCAAGGGTGGATCAAATTTTACTTGACCAACTGAAGAGGAGAAAAAGGAAAACAAATTAGACAGTGATTAGACAACACTTAACTCCAAAGGCTAACAAAAGTAACTCAGTTCAATGAGTGTATCATATGTCCACTGATGGAAACATTTGACACACAGACACAAACTTGTGCCTGCTAGAAAGTAACAGGCATAGAAACTAATCTCAGGAAAGGGAGCACAATCATCATTAGAAGGACTGGGAGAACAATACAGCAAATAGGGCAGGGAAATGCCTTCTTTAAAGGAGAAACACAGCTGTAATTTACAGAAAAAAACCCACTGATTTTGTGAATTCGCTCCTGGATCTGTTCTTCTGGAGTCTCATTAACACTAAAGAGAAATTATTCAAGTTCGGGGAAAGCTAGTAACACTTTCTCTTTGGCAGGTACACTTCCCCTCTATTTTAGCTAAAAAAAAAGTTAACTGAAGCTGCCAGTAATGCTTTAATTTAATTCAAGCAAAGGAATGGCTACAATTTGGGGATGGAGTCTCTTTCTTAGGGCCAGCGATCAACTTCCTCCCTTCTTGATTCCTACAAGTCTGTTTCAACTCAAAACCCAAAATATGAAATATGCTGAGTTAAGGAAGAAAAAGCTTTCTTTGACATTTTGTTATCCAGCATAATCTGACACCACACTGAATATCCTTGCTGGTCTGGGACATGGGGCTTTACCAACCAGTTCTCAGAAGAGCTCAGGTTGCATCCTGTTCAATTAAGATGAGACAATAGTAAGACTTGCTAAAGTGCTGACAAGGGTGTATTCAAATATTTTACATAAATATTTATTTTGCATAGTCATCTGGAACCTAAATCTGTAGGTAAAATATCTTTTTTTTTTTTTTTTTTTTAAAATT
>PPHD01021041.1:0-13406 GCA_002909625.1 Bambusicola thoracicus | reverse complement strand
AGGGACGGCGACTCCACCACCTCCCTGGGCAGGCCATTCCAGTGCCTGACCACCCTCTGAGAGAAAAAGTTTCTCCTCATGTCCAACCTAAACCTCCTTTGGTACAACTTCTGGCCATTTCCTCGGGTCCTATTATTTGCCTGGTAGAAGAGGCCAGACCCTATTTCATCACAACCTCCCTTCAGGAAGTTGTAGAGTGCAATGAGGTCTCCCCTGAGCCTCCTCTTCTCCAGGCTAAGCAATCACAGCTCCCTCAGCTGCTCCTCATAAGGCCTGTGCTCCAGACTCCTCACCGGTTTCGTTGCCCTTCTACGGACTCGTTCCAGGGCCTCAATGTCTTTCTTGTAGCGAGGGGCCCAAAACTGAACACAGTACTCAAGGTGCGGCCTCACTAGTGCTGAGTATAGGGGGACGATTACCTCCCTGCTCCAGCTGGCCGCACTATTTCTAGTGCAGGCCAGGATGCCATTGGCCCTCTTGGCCACACTGTTGGCTCATGTTCAGTCGAGTATCAACCAACACCCCCAGGTGTCTTTCCTCTTCACAGTCATCCAACCACTCTGCCCCAAGCCTGTAGCGCTGCATGGGGTTATTGTGGCCAAAGTGCAGGACCCGACACTTGGCCTTGTTGAACCTCATCCCATTCACCTTAGTCCAGTGATCCAGCTTATCTAGATTCCTCTGAAGGGCCTCCCTACCCTCAGGCAGATCAACACCACCTCCCAACTTGGTGTCATCTGCAAACTTACTCAGGGTACACTCAATCCCTTCATCTAAGTCATCAATAAAGATATTAAACAGGATGGGCCCCAGCACCAACCCCTTGGGGACACCACTTGAAATGGATTGCCAGCTGGACTTTACTCCATTGACCACCACCCGCTGAGCATGACCCTCCAGCCAGTTCCTTATCCAACAGAGGGTAAAACTGTCCAAGCCACGGGCAGCCAGTTTCCACAGAAGGATACTGTGAGAGACCATGTCAAAGGCTTTGCTGAAGTCTAGGTAGACTACATCAACAGCCTTTCCCTCATCTACCAGTCTGGTCATCCAGTCATAGAAGCAGATGAGGTTGGTCAAGCACAACCTGCCCTCCTGTATTACCTTTTTATTACAGAAAACAGGACACCTCTAGCTCATACTCTACAGGATAGAGAGTCTCAAATCGAAGTCATACAGGAAATTATGCTCAGAGTAATACTAATGTTTAAATCCTGGAAATTCAACTATTTTTTGTTTGAGGTAACATAGGTCTTGGCGCTTGGGAAAAGTTGGGAGTATTTCTTCATTAAATGTCCTTGTTATTTATTATTTCAAATAATGATATTTCACACAAAGATACAGTGTAAGATATAAGCTGCTCAATGAAAAAAAAAAAAGGAATGTATGAAGTTTTTTTTTCTACTGGAGCTCCAAAGAAGAGTTGGTCTCTAGCATAAACACAGTTTCAGTCAGAAGTTTTGTAATGAAAACAGTCTGTACACTGTAAATAAATTTTCAGAATGCTCTGAGAAATTTAGTCCACAACTGTTCAACGAAATCTTAAACAGGTTGTCACTCCATATCCACTTGATGGCATTGATGAATTTGAGTCCAGCTCTTCCATTGCACTTGAAATGATTTCTCATAGCACTCATGTACCCAGGTTGAGATGTTACAGAACCTTAGCAAGTGAGAGGACAACACCAAAATGGAGAACACAACTTATAAGCTTAATTAAAGAGGTGTTACTCTGAAGCACTGAGGCAAACTATGGGAATGGTCCAGGAGGAGCCCCATAAAATTTAACAACAGGAAATGTGAAATCCTGCACTTTTCCCTGTGAAGGGAGACTAGGGAACTGAGGTTGTTTGGACTTGAGAAGACACGGTTTTGTATCTGCAGGACAAAATCAGGCATTTATTGATGTTTGTGGCACAAAAACAAGAAACAGAAGTCATAAATTGAAGCAAGAGTGGTCAAGTAGGATACAGGGAAAAACTTTTTCACTGTTATGACAGAAATATGGTGGAACAGGTTGTCCAGGGAGTCTGCAGGCTCCATCCTTTCAGTTTTTGAGGCCTGACCAGAGAAAGCCCTGAAGAGCCTGGTCTGATCCTTGAGTTGGACCTGCTCTGGGCAGGCAGTTGGACCAGAGACTTTCTGAGGTCTTTTCCTACCTAAGTGACTGTGGCTCTGCGATTAGATTGCTCTGAACTACATTCTAATAAGAAACACATTATTATATTAGTTCATGCCTCCTAGACTGGAAATTTTATCTTGACCTGCAAGAATTTATTTTATCCTTTCAAGAGTGATGGAGTTCAGCCAACACAGCTTAATTTTTTTGCCTAAATATTTAACCATGTTTGTGAACCAAATACAACACCATAACCCACCATACCAAGAGTTCTATGGACAAGCAAAAGATTACTTGTAATGCATATGGAGAAACAAAAAAAAAAAAGTGCATCTGCATAGTGATATCCTTGGCAGCAATAGCCTTAAAATCTCTATGTTAAGTATTAATGTGATTGATTATTCAAATTTTAAAAAATAATTTACTTGCAATGTGCTCAAAATCATGACTCCATAATAATGACTGAAATATATCCAAACTCACAAATCCAGATCAGCCTCCAAGCATTCAGATACATTAGCACGACTGAAGGTAAGTCCCACTAAAACCAAAGGATTTACTCATATTTCATTCCTGTTACATACACCACATTTGAAGAACTAGTACTTAATCAGTTATCAACACTCTCTTTCTAGCTGCAAAAACATAAGCAATTCAAAGGGACTGATTAATCATTGTCATGGTTCAAAAGTTTAGGAGGTATGATTAGACATTTCCTGCATTTAACTCAACAACAGCAAAAGTGAGATTCTCTTCATATGAAACAAATATGGCCATTCTCCACAGAAAATATACCATATGCAAAAGAGATAATTTATTGCACTTCACAATAGGTCTCTTTCTTTCATGAAAGAAAAATAATCCACATTTTTCCCACATATTTTCTCTTTCAACTTCCATATTTCATCTGGTCTAGATAGGCAAAATAAACATGTAGGAAGATACATGAAAGAGAAACCAGATATAGGCTTAGAGGAGCTTATACTCCTTTATTTGGTGAGGGATTGATGGCAATGGTTAAATGCTTGGTGGTACCATAATCTTTTAATAGCACAATTCCAATAAATATTTCATGACAAGAGGATCACCACAGATGACCTGCAACCAAATACAAGCTTTTGCCTTTTTATCAAAGATGTGCCTGGTATAGTTAAGTACTTGAAATTTCACTTTGGAAAAAAAAAAAAAGTTTGCATTGTTTAAACTGAACTATGAATTAAGCAAAAAATCTTTAAAAATCTTAGATCCACTGCAAAAAAAGGTGTCGTCAAAGAAAATGTAGCGTCAGTCTCAGAAAACTTCAGATAAACCTAATAGCTTTAGTAACTGCTACTGTAAAATTTTTCCTTTGTCCTAGAAATCAAAGGTCAGTGGAATGCAGGGAATGTAACACATCAGACTATGTATGTCATGAAGCACCAACTAGCTGAAAATGGCAGTAGAAAAGTTACCCTTTACTTCAAGACTGTGATTTAGGTGGCAGGCAGAAGATGTAGCTGGTTACCGCTAGTGTCTAGGGAAGTATAATATACAACATATGGTTCTGGTAACAAGACTTAACAGCTTCTTTCCCTTCATCTAAAGACATTACAATGCACCTTGCATTGTAGAAGCCTTTTTAACTCTCACCACTACAATTTGAACCATCACTGATGTCTTGGGTAGATTGTCCTAGACTTATAACTTCAGAAGATACAGTGGCCATCGATGTTTACAGGGTTTTCAGACGTCCTTTCTTTAGCCTAAGGACTTTCAAAACAGAGTCTGTGATTCATGTGCCTCTGGACTTTCCTACTTACCGTCATCAGATTTGGAAGGCAGAGATGCTGCTGCAGGAGGGATGGGGTGGACAGGAGGTCAAATCCCCTCCACACCTTACCTGGCTCCTGTGCTGCCTCCTACTGCTAGAAAAAGAAAAGCAACTCCTAAAAAATAGTTCTAGATACTTCTGCTCTATTACCATACCTAGGTTTGCCATACCTAGGAGATGATCACGGACTTTTCTTTGATGAGATTCTGACCATGTAACTCTGATAAACCAGATTTCCGAAACATAAGCTGCTTAGAACAATGTCCATGGTAGAGGATGCAAGCCAGTGCTCAGTTGTCATTAGCCTCATTCCACAGTTTGTTAGAATGTCTGTAAAACACAAAGATAAATTTCAGAAGAGAACTCAGGGACTCTTACATCGAAAAGGAATGTGTATTCTGACATAAATGGCAAAGTTTATGGGAAAAACAGAATACCTGGCACAATAAAGTAAGATGCCAGTAAGGTACGTAAGCATTTCCAAGTTCTTGTAAATTGAAGCAATTCAGAGCAATACTTTAAACTGATTCTGTAAGAAATTCATAGAGTTTTTGTTAATATGTGTTCCTGTATGTAGGAACTGTACTCCTAATCAGAGCTTTTTAATTTCAACTTAGTGCAAAGGGTCCCAAACATAGGTCTAAAAAAACACTGAGTTTCTACTTGAGGAAAGTAGAAGAGTCACTCAAAAGGGTGTACTACTGCCACTTCTGAATAAAGTACTAACTAGCTTATCTTTACTAGGCAAAATGTGGGAGGAAACTCTACATGGGAGCAGTACTTTCTACAGTTCACCATGTTTTTTGTTGAAAAATAAAAAGATTGCCGTAGATCTTTACCCCAGCACTGTTTGTCTTTCACATTAATTTTATTTGCAATGCATAAACTTATTAAACACTCTAAAAGAATTACTTTACTCCTTAGTAGATTATTTTTTTCTTAAATCGATCTGCAAATCTGTAGTTGCTTTGTTAAGACAGTATAAAGCGGAACACACATTATCCTGCTTAATAGTTTTCAGCAGCTAATAGATATAAGACACTTTTCTTTACACTCTGAAAATACAGAATACAAAAATACCATTGAAATTACCAGGTATATATTCTACTTTAGTAAATGACAAAATAATTTTTTTTCTGTTTTATATTATTTTAATATATTTATGCTTTATTCACAAACTAAAAAATTCTCAGTTGACTGTATAAATTTGAAGTGAGAATCAAAAAAACAAAAGACAACACAAGGTTACAGATAATTCAAGATTGTTTTTTGATGCCAATTTTCCTCAGTTATTGTACTTTCTCTTCCAAATGTTTCTTTTTTATTTTCTATCCCAGTAGAAACATTCTTGTATTTGTCTTTGCCAGAATACTAGCAGTTCTGTGTACAAGCCAATATATTTTTTTCTTCTGGGTTTCTCCTTTGCTTTGAGGCTTCTCTCATTGTCTTTATTAGCAGTAATTTCAGATCTGCACTGCACTTCTATAAGAAACTCCCCAACTGCTTGTTTTAACAATATGCTGGTTGGCTCAAAGGGAAGTTTTGTTGTGTGTCGTTCCTTTCAGAAAAACAAACAAACAAACAAACAAAAAACTAGAGGGGGTAACTCTCTATATTAGCATTTTAGCTGGACACTGAGTACGCTTATGAAGCCAGTCTCCAGTTACCATGCTTTCACTTTGTAGAGGATCTGTAGACCACATGAAGTGTATTCCTCTCAGATGAGAAGAGACGGCAAGACGTGCTCCAGGAACACATCACATACATTTGTTTACCTACTACCTGCAATTTATGAGACCAGACCAGAGCTAAGACAAAACAACTGGCACACACCAACAGAAATATCATATGATTAATATAACTGATTGGTTCTGCAGGACCACAGTAACCGGTCATAGGCATGGCCTGATCTAGGAGATTCATTCTATGTCTGCACTAAATGTACTGTAAATTCAGACATCAGACTTCAAGCCAATAATCAATCCTTTAGACAGGCCCAAATCATATGCATAGTGGAAACATTTGGTCAAAAGAAACAAACTGAATCAAACTGACGCTATAACTTGAGATAAATACAGTGCAGATGTAGGGGATGGCCCTCAGCCTCACAGATTTTGCTGTAATCTACTGACTTGCTGCTACTGAAAATTACTTACTGGTAGTATGGCCCATGCCCTTCTAATACAATTGTCTGAGCTAACTAGAACTTCAGGATACTTTTCTTTGCATGATTGTTTTAGTAAGCTACATTTCTATGTCTAATAGCTCCAAATTCCAAGCAATAACACATTGGAGTAAGTTATTATATGTACCCATAAGTGTAAATGGCAGCAAGCAATCGCATGTTTTCCTATTGTGGTGCAATGGCAGCTGAAGTTACCAGTTACTGCCTTGAGTATTCCCCTTCTGTATTCTTTCAGGGCAATACCTTTCATTGGAAACTATTTTACCTTGCTTTTTTACTGCAGCTAGAAACTTTTAGCTATTAGGGCATGAAAGGAAGGAAAAGTATTTGGTTTCTATCAGTCAGATTTTATACATACTTCTTTACCTTCTTATTTACTTTCATTCCTTATTTGTTTTTCCAGACACTTTTTTTTTTGCCTCAGCCATCACTTATGCCATATAACCTACAACAAATTATTTGCACATTAATGGTTTTGATTTCTTTCTGATATGTTTACTTGAATTCTTGCTACCGAAGTACTGACTAAAGCAGAGTAAATGAATAATTCTCCCTATTTAATGTGCAAGCAAATGGCAAAGGGTGTAAAGAGGGAGCAAAAATACATCTATCCACATGCTCTGACTTACCAGTTTTCATAGGCAGCCAGCCTTCCCCAAAGGCTAATATGCATCGCTTTAGCCTTTTTGAAGCCCCAAAGGCTAACATGCATCACTTTTTTTTTTTTTAAACTGCACCACTTTTGCCTCACCATTAATTTAAATATTAACCCATAAGATTAAGTTCCCCAGCATGCCAAGAAGGGCAGGTAAGCTTTATTTAAAACATCCATAGGCATACAAGTGCTGACTTTCCACCACAAATTGCTTTGTGAACAGAGAGCATCTTAGTGATGCACAGGGTGTGTCTACCCACCACTACTTCAGGTTAATTCTAGTTAGTTCCACAAGAGATATGTGAAGCACCTTGTGCTATCTTCAGTCACTATTTCTGCTACCAAATTTATTTGTCATGCTAACAAAATCAGCATTTTTGCTAAGGGAATCCTGGCAGTGATTTATGTACACTACTAAGAATACCTGAGTTAATTTAATAGCAATAGCAAGAACAGCAAGGCTAATATTTGTATTGGCACTAAACCATAATCAGTCAAAGACAGGGCATCACGCTGCTCAACACAAGAACAAGTCTCTCGTAAGCTGTATGACAGATAGCTTCCATAAAAAAATCATCAGAAACTCATGTAGATTGTTCAGTCTCGCTGAGGGCCAAATACTAAACACCTGCAGCTTGGATGGCTGACAGGACCGAGCACATTCCGTCATTTAGGGTACAGACAGGAACTTGCTGGAAAAATTCTTCATCCTTGCAATCGTGGAGTCTCAGAGGCTAAAGTAGAGTACAGCTCCACCGTGCTGCTAACAAAACCTGAACCAAACAATTGCCATGCCTCTATATAGCTCATCTCTGTGCTGTATCTCTGTATGCTGTGCCTCTATGCCACGTCTTGCATATCATATGGAAAATGAGGCTGTCTAACACTACTTGATGTGTTGGAGAGGGAGCTATTTGGTACAACTCATTTTATCGCATTCTCCCTGATCTGCATCCTACCAAGCCTATTTTTTCTTTCTCACATTTTGTGCCTGAGTGATGAGCCTGGTCAAGACTTAGTAGCCTGCATTCTCTAGCAACAAAACTGAATTCAGTTTTGAAAAGCTGAATGGAGGTTTTTAATTTAAGTCTCCTGGACTTCTTGTGTAGGTTAGTAGTTGAGGTAATATGAAAGGAGAAAACATTGCCAAAAATTTCCAGGAAGATTTAAAAAAAAAAAAAAATCACATTCTTTACAGTGAATTTACTGCTTATTGCTTTAATTTACTCTAATCTACTCTATATATCCGTTTTGAGGCTCAGCAAGTTGCAACAGCTCTAAACCACATAGCTATGAACAGGCATCAGCATGAACAAACGTAGTCATATGCACAAACACCCATATAAGCAAGTTTATATGGTAAATCCAACCCTCTCACATCACCCCATTCATTGTCCCCTTTCTGCACTGATTTGCTCTCCACCATCCTCCCTAGAACTTTTCCCACTAATGTAGGACAAAGGAGACTCCAGTCTACTCTGATGTACTCCATGCTCCCCTGTCCAGTGGGCCTGGCGCCCCTAATACAGCCCCAGGGAGTGAGAATGATAGAGACGCAGGATAAAAAGCAGGCACCTTGCCAGCACTCACCAGAGGGAGCTGAGTAAATGCTAGGATACAGATAGACACTGCCACTAAGAAGACAGAAAACGTCAGTTCATGTCTCAATGAAAGAGTTGTAACAAGATCTCGTACACACGATTGTGTCAAACATTGTCTCCATGTTCATGTTCGGCTCCATTATCATGTTCAGCCATGAAAATATTGTACATGCACAGCCTGAAACACTGCGTGAGTGCTCTGAAGCCTGCAGACTAGACTTAACTTCAGGTATTATAACTCACATGTTCAACTTTATACATAATTTAAATAAGTAAGGTGAAAATTATGCCTGAGTGTAGTCAAGGCCTTGCATGTAGTAAGCTAAAGAAACTGTCTCAAAATTACAGAGGCATTACTGACTGTAACAGAAGTACATGAAATGCTCTCAAGTTCTTATAATCTGTTATAAACATTTCAATTGTTTCCAAACATTTTTCATTGCAAAACTAGTGATGTTAATGTAAAATTTTCCAAATGAAAAAGGTTCATAAGTAGTTTTCAGGAACATTAGGTGAAGTTGCCCACTTCCATGATGCCAGAAATATCTGAAGAACCAATTAAAGGATGCATTTCAGGAAAGGTATTGCATATCATCCAGGGTACTGAAAAGGTTTACAGTGTGGTGGAAGTGCTCATGACAGATAATAGATTTCAACTCATTTGATCTAAAGGACTTCAGAAAAAAAAAACAAAAAACACAGAATAGAGTTATTAAAGAAAGGTAAATATTCTTTATTGCACTCTTCCCGCAGTGTCTTGGAAAATGTAGGCATTTAGAAAAAAATGGTCGTATATTTTCTTTGTCTAGTGTTTGTTTCATGTGATCACTTGTGGGGCAGGTGCAGAGAACATCTCATTTTACACATGTTCTTGTATAAGAGTTTTGGCCTTGGAGCACCTGTTAGAGCTAGTTTTTCTCCTGGACTCAAACTTCCTCAGCTGTTAGTAATTAGAAAAAACAAAGCAGAACTACCACATGGATGCAGGCCCTGAGAGACAAGAATGCCAAAGAAAGCAGCACAGATTTTTACAAGGATGCATGTCATATTTTTCCCCTTGGCAGTACAACCATAGAACACCAGGTTGAACGCCAGCTACTCCAAGAGTAAAGCAAACAGTGAAGTGTTAGAGGTCTAAGCTTTGATCAGAAAGGACAGCACCTAGATGTAATTCTTTAAAGCAACTGTGTTTACAAAAGTGGATACAGAAATTCTATAGGAAAAGATGTGTTTAAAATTTTTGATTGAGTGAAGCAGCGTAGTTTTCTAGACCCTTCTAAACTTGCAATAGTATTTATTTTATTTACTGTTGTTCTTGTATGCTATCTCAACAAGCTATTCTTTATTTGTAGTCTTTAAATGCTTTATAAACCATTTTTAGCTAATGAAATTAATACATTTGTAGAGGATTATTTGTTTTAATACATATTTATAGTTTCTGCATTGAAGAGATATCATCTGTATGCAACCATAAGATTTACTTACTAGAGCACATTTTCTCTGGCAATATTTACAAAACTTTACATTTGGCTTTTATCAGTAAGTTTCTGTCCAATTAGTATCTATTTCAATGGGGGAAAAAAAAGTGTGCTAATCTTAACAGGAAAAGTAAACCAATGGTACAGCACATTATATATAAAATACCTAAAAGTCACCGAGAGAGTATCTTAAGTTACTTGTGCCCCCTATAAACTTCTAACAGAGTTTCATAGAGAAACATACTGTATACCTTTAATGTAACAGAGAGGATGTTTTTTTTAATAAATCAAATGCAAAAGTTAAAATAGTTTAGGAAAATGATTAACAATGTTATTTTGGGAATCTGCTTACCAATTCTATTAGTATCATGATTCACTGAAGAGGCTAACTCACAGTTTTAAAGGAGAAAAATGATAACATCTCTATTTTTAGATTTCAGAATTAAGATACTTGCATTTGGGGAAATTTTAAGCAGTACTTCAAGCATGCCTTTTAGAGAGCTTCCAGAATCATCTTTTGCTTTTCCACTTCAAGAAAATTAATTAGAAACTGTTAATGAAAAAAAAGATGGCTGCTGGTGTGGCACCTTCAGATGGTCTTTTTTTAAAAAATAGCATTAACAACAACAAAAAAATACCTTGTACTCCAATCATTTTTTTTCTATTGCCATTAACATAAAATCATTATTAAAACACAAGTGTCTGATGTTGAATTCCCCCACCAGATAAAGGGCAATCACAAAGTACACTGTGCATACTTTCTGTGGCCTAGTTTTTCAGGGGTCTGAGACATTCCTATGCAATAGTAGCAGTCCACTGTACACACCTTAGAGACCTACGAGTCTTCAAAGAGTTTCGAGTGCTATACATTAACTAATCTAACTTATCATTCAGATAGCCCCTCTAGTGCTAGGCCAGTTTTCCCCTCTCAGCCTCAATCTGTTTGCGGGGTGAATTCCCTCAAACTCACAGGATCAGTCAACATTGCATTGTCAGCTCAAAACCACACTGTTGTAGAAAGTCAACCGGAAAAAAAAAAAAATGAGCAGTGTTACCATTTGATGATGGTAAAGCTAATATTTTAACCCACTACAGATAAAAGTTACAACTTTGGGATGAGTAAAGAAATCTTGGTTAATGAGTAGGGATCATAACAATATGCAGAATGTTTAAATTATTCTAATGCTAAGACATGTTTATAAGTCCAGACCTGGCTGATCAGTAAATGAGATATCTGTGGAATCACTGCCTTCAGAAGATGCCCATCATCTGGGAAAACATTGTTTCCCTTGGAAGGCCTGGTACTGTCCAGAGGCTGGTGTTAACCTCACAGGACATGGTGCTGTGCTTTTCTGGTAGCAGTTTTTTTGTGATTCCTGTTTGTCTCTCCCCTCTGACCATGGAGCAGTTAGTGTCTGAGATATGGCAGCAGGAGAATGAAACAGCAGGGGCAGACGGGAGGGAATCACGGAAGTGATGCTGTTCAAGCTATCCATTATGTCATTTCTAAAGTCTGGATGTCAAAAGCCCAGGGATGAAGGGGTGCTTTTGTTCTAGAGGACATTTGTAAAGGTTTCAAGAAATCTTTGTTTTGACTACTGTTGCAGAGAAGGAAAAGAGAACAGAAATAAGCACTAAAAACAACTAGACTTAACAAGGTGAAAGTAAGTGGTGGCATGGAGAATGGCTAGGAGCCTGATGACCTTATCACTTAAGCAGCAAGTCCTACCCTACTTACAGTCAGATCTAATACTTTTCTAAAACAAGCACTGGAAAAAGATGAAAGAGATTATATATCTCTATAAAGGTTTAGCAGGTTAAGAGACAGAAAGCAGCCTTCTACATGGGAATAATCTAAACAAAGGAGATTAAGAGGTTACAGCAGCTCTTTGAGAGAAGGCAACAATCCTCCAGTTGGCACTACATTAAAATGATTTTAATCATTCTAATGGAGGAGACGGATGCTTTGAAAAAGAAAAATTCCATAGTGGTACTTTTAGGAGGGAAATTAATCTGCATTTCTTAAGCAAAAAGCCTCTTTTTTATATTTTTTAAACACATTAAAAAAGAAAAATTAGTCCAGTATAAAATGGAGACTATGAATAATTCCAGTTTCTTTAAGGAAGAGATGGAGAAAGGTAGACAGACAGAAATTTCTGCTTCCTTACAAAATGAGGTATTGTTCGGAGGCGTTTGAATTTCTGTTTGCTTATTTGTTTATTTTTCTGTTTATTTTTTTAATTGATTTTTATTTTAGCAAAATGAAAAGGAGTATTTTGTTTGACATCCACTTTCCAACAGGTATTTTATGAAAACCTCATCCTTAATGTTTTCACCCAGAGCTCACATTACCAATGTTAGAAGCAAGTGGCCTTGCATTTACCTGCTGCTATGCTTTTACTATCCGAAGACAGTTAAAGATCGAGTCCAATGACTTGGAACTGTTTCACACAGGAAGAATATATGAAGCATCACCATTTCTCAAGGCTTTTTTCTACTAGATGGCATGCTATCATACACAAGGCTCAGCCCCTATCATCAGAATCAAGCCATGTGTGTTATTGGCAAATAATTGGCTTCAAATACGTAGTAATATTATGCATTTCAAAGGCACAATAAAAACAGAAACCCAAAGATCAACCGAATGACCTGTGAGGCACAGGAATGTGCTATTCCTATTCAGGCCCCTTTCCTTTCCCACTCTAGAAACTGTTTTTCCTCTCTTTTTTCTCCTGGATAATGGCCAGCTTGCAGGCCCCCAGATTCAACAACTAGGGCCCTTCCACTATGGGGCAGCTGTTAACATTGCCTAGCTTGATCTCCTCAATAAAACAAAAGTGCTTAGACCAACAGGGTTGTGGACCACCCTGCCTCAGAAGTATCATGCATATATTTATTTTTCAGATTTGCTTTTACCTTAGTGAAACACTAAATTCTGAAGCTTCTGTCTTCATAAGAGATAGAACACTGAGAGTCAAAGTCCAGAATTGTCCAGTAGTTCGTTTCATCAAAGCATTTCAAGGATCACTTTGGGTTTTAAAAGCACTTAATGACATTTGCAATAAAACTTTGTTATTACTGCAGATTAACTTGGAGTCTTGTAGCACTAAATAATAAATAAAAACATCTGAAGAACAGATGACTCCTTTCTGCCCTGGTATATATGGCAATTGTATAGACCTGAATTTGGCCTCTTTCTCCTTTGGCTGCATAAATCTCAGTAGGTCAGAAAGGAATAAGAAACTTGCCAAAGTGGAGTTCAGAGCATTGTGTTTCTTGCAAGACATACAGCAGAGAGTTTTGTTGCAGCGTTACACTGCTCTCAAAACTGTCAGTTTCTACTGTGCTGTCCTTTGTAGATTCCAGTTCAGGGCACAACATGATCTGTAGTGACATGGCATATCCCCTCATTTCAGAACAATCAGCATAGACCCAGGAAACTACTGTTAATAATACCCTCAGCCAGCAGCAGAAATAGCCCTTTATGTGGACTCTGTGTATGTTTGAGTGAGCCCTAAATTTGAGAGTTACTTTTTCTTTTTCTTTTTTTTTTTTTTT
>PPHD01021039.1:0-13407 GCA_002909625.1 Bambusicola thoracicus | reverse complement strand
TTTTTTTTTTTTTTTTTTTTTTTTTTGCTAAAGGTACATTTAAAATTAATCTAATCTTTGGGTCATCATATAACAGTGACAACAATGTTGTACCTAAAGGCTATTCTGGCTATACAACTAAGGCTAAAGGCAATACGACTGGCTATTGGCTAGGTTTGGCTAACTTCACAATAAGATTGATGTGGGAAAAAAATCTCTATTCTACCATTGTTGTAGAAGTGTCATTTCTACATTTTTATGGTCTTCTTCCTGTCTTTTATGAATGCCTTCATATTGTCAATGCATTTATTCCCTGATAGGGGAGAGCTGTCCTACAGATACAGTAATAAGAACAGAGAGATACACACAAACCCGCAGGTCTGTGTTAGATACCTGATCTCCCAGTGCTTGGAGATGGTAAGGTAGCATCAGGAGTGGATTCATAAATGCCAGTATGCTGAACGCTGCTTACTTCAAATAGTCCAAAGGAGGCACTGGAAAGAGAAGACCTCCTTAGCTATATAATTATTGCTTCAGAAGAGGCTGCAGTAATCAAAGTCCTGATTATCCTTTCAGCTGTTTATCACATTTCTCCATAAGATTACCACTGTCATGGCAGAACACTTCGCTTGAATGCTCCTCACCCACTCCAGAGCAAAGTCAGTCCGCTCCGTTTTTGCACTGAAGCAGACAAACTACACCATGAGCAACCAGGCACTGCCATTCTCCATTTGAAATTCAAACTGGAGCTAGATGCCTGAAACTTTGTCTTATTGTGCTAGTCCTTTTGTTGTTGTTTTTGTTGCTTCTGTGGCAGCTGCTGGGAATGAGACAAAAGGCTGGGGTTAGAGCACTTGACAAAGAGATCCATTCACCTCCATCCATCAGCAGAGCATCCAGGTGTAGCTGCAACTATGCTGGCAGAGGAGACCCTGCAACCTTTTGAATCTTTTCTCTGCTGCATGAAATAATTAGAGATCCTTGAGGTGAGGGAAAGTGATGGAGGGGAAAAACACTGTTCTAGAGATTGCAGCACCTACCTTTGAGTCTCAGCATCCCAGGCCATTCCTAATAATTTAAGCTGTCATGCTTAGTCTCATTCTGTCTTGGTCTCCTCAGCACTTTGTGCCAGACTGCAGCATTTCTCTAAACTGTAGGAAAAGAAACACATAAGCTTAGAGAGAAAAAGCAGCCAGTTATTAGTGGAATACACCAAGGACCTAAATATTTGACATTGGTGTATTGGTGTATTAGGTGTGTTATTGCTGTCACTGTGAGGGCTTCAGGATATGCTATATTTACTCTGACCCTTTCACCTGCAAGTTGTGTCTTTTCTTATGTCTTCATGGTAAAATATGACATTTTTACTTAATTCAGAAATCAGATGAATTTTAGATTTCCAAACCTGTTCTTGATCTTCTTTGGTGTGGAAAGGCCTTCGATCGCACTACAAAAAGCATAGTAATTTTTGTGTGATTCTTTTAGGGTTCAAGATGGATGAAGTTCCAGGGTTTACAAAATAGTTTCATTGTATATCTTCAGTTTCAGTAAATATCCTCACCAGATTACTCCTTCCATTTCATTTGAGTTGTAAGATCAAGTCTGGCCTTGTAGGAGAGAGGGTGTCAGGCCTCTCTATTCTGCTACCAATAAATAGCTGTGAAGCTCTGATGGCAGAATAGGTGCTCTCCCATCAAGAGTAGATGGTATCATAGCACTGTCAGCAGATGCTCCATAAGGTCAAGCAGTAGAATTGTGTGGAGTGGGTCTAAAGAGTCTCCTCTTTCTGAGCTTGAATACATGAATGATTCCAGATGTCATGTAAAAAAAAAAATAAGAAAGTATAAAATCTCCTTCCTCTCGCCCCAAAATAGAAAACTACGCATACAAGAAACAATGAGGTTGAAGTTCAGGTGATTCAGAAATTCAGATGACTCAGAAAAGTGACAGAATAAAAACTGAACTATGAGGCAGGTCTTAATGGGAATACTATTCTTTTCAAAGAACTCAAATTTTTTTTGACACAGACATGAGATAGACAGAGGATCCCTTAGTCATTTTGTTTTGTCTGCAGTATTTAATGTCTCCTATATAATTTATAGACTTGTTTTAAAGACCATCTATTTTCTCTTAGGTAAGGATGACAGTTTTTTTTCTCTGGTACATCTTGCTTTTCTGCTCTTTGAATCCCATTCAGGTGACTTTTTTAGTAAGTAACCATGATTTTAAAGGATAGTTTAGGGGATGAATTCTCTTGGAGTTGAAGGATGTGAGAGCTACCATCTTAGACTTCTACTACCCTTTATGCTCATTATACAATAGCTCAAGTCCTAAAATTTTCTCCATCACTGCTGGTGTAGAAGACTTCACAAACATTCAATTCATCTTCATATCAGCCTGGCAAGTGTTTCTTTTTGCTGTTATTCTGAGGGAAAGTTATGTGGAGTTTTAGAAATAAATTTCATTATCTGTCTTTCAACGTTGATTATGGAGAGCATCCATCCCAGCAAAACCTTGCCAAAAGCAATGGGTGACATTCTCTGATTATAGATCAGAAGACTGCAGGACTGACTTGGATCAATTTTTCCTTGCAGGCTATGTGCTTTTCCTTCTCATGTAAGGTATCTGAAGCAGAACATGGTAAACTCTCTTTGCAGTCTTGGATTCCTTACCAGCTGATTGTGTGAATACCCCGTCTTACCTACCTTCTATTGGTCCCAGTTTGTGTAATTCCAAGTAATTCTTTAAGGTGAAATAGAGATCTAGAAGTCAAGAGTCTCTTTTGCTGCATGTATTATGTCCAGTCTCTAGCAGAGCAATCTGTTACGCAGAGAGATAGAAGATCCTGTGGAAAATATTTGATCATATTATTAAAGGCTTCAGAATTAATAATCAGAAGCAGGATAGAAGGGGTATCAGTCAAACTGAAGTTGCACACTCACGCTTAATTTTAGGACTTCCTCAATTTCCCAGTCTCATTGTTCTTACTAGATTTTGATATAAATGCTGCTTCTAGAAATGGAGTGGCAAATTCACTTAGCAGAACTGATTTCAATTCACTGCAAAGTATATTAGTTGTGGCCAATAAAGTCAGATTATTTTACTGGATTTACCTCAGTGTCACCCAGAACAGAATGTGGTCCTGTGGGTATAGAAGTTACAATACAAAGAAATAAATCTCACCTATTTCAAGTTTTATTAGCTTCTCTTTATGTTGGGCCTTTCAATTTTTATATTTTTCATACAGTGGGGTTTGGCAGGATGAAAGCTATATTTTTCCATTAGTCTTCATTGTGTCGTAGAGTTTTAGTAAAGGGTAGATGATGTTTTAAAAAAGCCAAGAATAGACAATATATGTAATTGTGTATAGTGGATTTACTCTTGGCTCAGTTTAGCCTTTAACATGACAAAGAATTTTATCCCAGAGCACAGTCAATCTATGCAGCATTGCCAAATCAAATAACTTAAAAATCATGAGTCAGATTTTAAAATAAATTGTAAAAAAATGACATGGACTCCGAATTAAAGAGTTTAGAATAGAATATGCATTCAAATCATTCTGCTTTGCCTTCTGCTTTCTGAGTCTTTGCAGGTTGTTCAGGTCTTACTTTTAAGCTTTCACTCTGCAACTACGAGAGCAAGAAAATTACCAGCTTTTTGTTTAAGTGAAGGAAAAATGAGTGCTTCGAGTGTAACCACTCCACTCCAGGAGCCAGTACTTTGAGGAAAAAACCTCAAATATCACAGAACTTATGATAAAAATTGTGAGAATTGGCGATTTGTAGCTCCTCCATGGTGTCTTGAGACTTAGATATGCTCTTCTTACAAATAAGGAACTTCCTGAAGTATATAAAAGATGCAAGGCTGTACTTCTGTGGCAATGCCATTAGAAATAACTTCTCCAGGAAAAGGCACAGATTGCCAACATCTCTCCACAACCACCTAAATTGGAGGCCTTGCTTGTGGAAAAAGAAATTCTGATCTCAGCTGAGTCAGCAATCTGTTACCACAGTACGAATTGGGAACGGCTCCAGGAAAGTTAGCAAAAGACTTTCCACTTTGCATCTCAGATCAAAAAGTTTCCTGATACCTTGTGGAAATTTGAAGTGGCAGAGATACTGTCTTTTGGGTTTATGACTGTACGTTATCTCTAACAGGCAAGCAGATGTTTGGGGCTCCCTTCTGCTCTGGATTGCCAGGATTTAATTCTGCAGCAATTGCACAAAGACAAAACAGCATGCAGCTTGTAAGACCGAGCCCAAAGAAGAATTTAGCTTTTTGCAACTTTTAGTTCTGTACAGAGATAATGTTAGATTTTGTGCATCTAAACTCGCAGTAATCAGCAGTAGGGAAGCATTTCATTGCAAAGCAGCAAACAGAAGTTACACAGTAGTTCAGGATGTGGAAGCACCCTTTTTGGAAGCTAGAGCCAGCCCTCTGGAAATTGAACATGGAAAATCAGCACAGGCTCAGATGTGGTCTCCTAATTCACTGGGGTATAATACAGGGAGAATGAAAAGTGTGAGGAACCTGGGAATTACTGTGAGGTAACCTAGAAATGGTGAAACCCCCTTGTTTCATTCCCCTATAGATCCTAAGCAAGCTAATTAGTTCTTTCTTTGTCAGTGGGGGAAGCTAAGTGTTACTTCCCTTTGTCCACTTTTCTGCACAGTGGATGCTTGTGATTGATATGCTATCCCATAGCTACCAGAAATTCCCACCACCAGTAGCAGTAGGTCACTCATTTCTTGTGGAAAAGAAATAGGTTTCTCTTACAGCTTCAAGCCAGTTTTATCAGGCACGCTCCATTCCAGTCATCTGAAGATTCCAAAGGAATTTTTCTAATACTTCCAGTTCAGAGCTTTGCAAGGTCTGAGCTCATATTTCACCACTTCCACAACAGGTCTTTCAACATCTGGCCTAGCAGGAGAGACTTTTCCAGTGGACATAGCTCTTGTGTGGGTTGATGCCAAGAGAATCTGTCATCACCCCAGTTTTGAAGCAGCAGCCTCTACAGCTGCATAGTTGAGGCTGCTTGGTAACAAACTGTCTGACAAGTGTGTCTGTTTTCCTGGTGTTTCTCGGGCTTTGGTGCGGGTCTGCACCAGGTATTTGAGTAGTCCTGCACAATGAAGCAAGTCAGGGTACAGGAAAGGTTACCAGTACCTGAAAAGCCACAGCTCATTGCAAGTATCTGGCACTGACCTTCCTTAGATTGTGAGGCCTCCTCCTTCCTTGTCCCTGCTCTAGCAGCTGTGCATCCTACAGCTCTCCATTTCATAGGTTCACAGCAAGCCTTATCCTGATAGCCAGTGCACATTTTTCCTTCTAAGCTTTTATCCCCAGCCTCTGTGCTCTTGAGTCATTACTTCTTTATGCTAATCACTAGAGCTGGGTTCTTTCTAGCTCTCTTAAATTACTGTCTAGCTTATATATAACCCCCTCATACTATAATTATAGAGATAGTAAAGATTATGCAAATGTTGATCAGGGTGTCACGTGGTTGCAGAACATTTATCATAGCTGGTGAGAGGTGAGGAGGATGGAAGCTTGATTCTTAGGGGCTGGGCTCAATCTGTCCTGAGATCATTTAGATTTTATATTTTTTACTCGAAAACTGAACATATTTGATACAGAGAATATTGAAACTCAGCAAAAAAAAGTATTTGCATATCATCATGCATCCCTGAAGGTGCATTTTGAGTAGATACATGGTCTTGGATCTCTCCTGTGCAGTGTCTTGGGGTTGCTAAGTCAGTTGTTTGCATCATTCATCTAGATACTACTTGGAGGCTTTCTATCATTTTCTTCAAATACACTGAGCAGAGAGACCTCCTGAGACACTCTGATAAAAAAGAAAATAGGTGAAAGTGAAATTAACCTGAATATGAGTCAGCAAGTAAGGTGATCTTCTTTCCTTTCTTAACTCTGAAGACTCAGGTGGATAAATAGAATCCCAGCTAAGAGGTATCTTCTGAAAAACAGCTGGGTAATTTTTTCCCCCTACAGTTACAACATTTTCCTCATACTATCATGAGGCAGAATGAATGGAAGCTGGGAAACCATAAATCTGAATCACTATTTATTATACAAGGTGAGAAAACTGCCAAGAATAGTGGGAAAGCACTGCTGAGTAACAAGAGGCAGAACAACATGGAACTAGAAGCTTTATGCTAAAAGACAAGA
This sequence comes from Bambusicola thoracicus, assembly GCA_002909625.1. Lineage (NCBI taxonomy): Eukaryota > Metazoa > Chordata > Aves > Galliformes > Phasianidae > Bambusicola > Bambusicola thoracicus. Next base: position 7,242 of record PPHD01021039.1, on the reverse strand, counting down.
GAGACAGAAGGATATTATACCTTCACATCAGTGTGAATGTGTCTTGGATCCAACATGTGTGGATCCATTAGATAGCTTGAGATATGTTAGACAAAGGTTAGCATGCTAGCACGCCACTTGCTAAGGCCATGAGGAAAGTCCCAAAACGGTGTCTGCAAGGACTAATTCTGGGATGGAACATCCTTCCGTGGGATTTTTATGTCTTGCTTATATACATAGGACAAGATTTGTGCAATTTAAGAAGGAAATCAGAACTCCACAATGATAAGCTGTAGCTCCCAAGAGGACAAAGTTGACAAATTATTTTCCTCTAGCCTTCTAGAACAACCATTTTTTCAGATGATTATTGCTACTGACTGGATTCTGTCCAGGATTCTGCTGGTATTACTGTGCAGCAAACACTGAGGTTCCAACGTGCAGTAACCTCTTCAGTACCAAAGCCAGCTGAGTTTGCTGGGATCAGGCTGCTTATGAAGTCAGGACTGGAGATTTCAGGGTTTAAAATTTCATCCTTTGCAGATCTGAAATTCCGTCTTTCGAAACTGAGATTTCATCTTTTTTCTCAAACAATCTTCAAAAATACTCTGAAACCTCCCTTTAGAACATGCTAGAGGAGTGTCAATAATAAGGGAAAATACATGCCTCTTAGTTGGCACAACTGGAAACAAATCTGTTGCGATGCTTTCATGGTACAGGAGGTAAGTTGGAAGCCAAGGAAGTGATGAGACTCAGTGACCACCTCCTCCCAGTCACCTCAGATGCTCAAATTGTTCCTTAGTCTGATTCTCACAAGTTGGTTTGTGTTCCCATGACTACATGCAGAAAAGGTGAAAGTAAAAATAGTTGCATCAGCCTGAAAAAGCAGCTATTATTGATTACCACACAGAGCTAGTAACAATTTCTAAAGTAATGAGCAATTCTCAGCATTGAAAGTATACTTGTTTGGTTTTTCTGCCAATAATAGCAGAGTTTTTTTCCTCCTATATGATTAGAATCTGATGCTCTTGATGGAGAAAAGATTCTAACGATATTTTCGGAGATGGATGTATCACCCAGAAAAAATGAGAGCACCTGGATAAATCAATACAGCTGTTACATTCATCTCAGCCTTTTACTTTGCCAGGTATTTAATAGAATCCCTGCACTTGCTAGTTACAAACTAGTATAATCACAGACATTGTAAGTCTGGGGAAAACTTTTGGACTAAATCCTTGTTCTTGATAAAGCTGCTCTGTACTGTCCAAAAGGCAGAAAGTGGCCTTTAAGATGCCTTTACTGGTTATATTTTGGATTCAGCTGTCATGGGGAAATCTCCATATGGTGGAGAGCTGGTCTTGCTGAATCTGCACTCTTCCAGTCACAGCTCTGGATCTGAAGTACTGAGAGACAAAAGTACAGCTGAAGCACTGCTGTGCTCTAGCAATTCCCTGCTGTGGACACATGTCTCTTCTTCCAGGTACAACTTGGAGTTCAAGTGAACTACCCTACAGGCCTCTTTGGATATCCACTCAAAATTTTCATTTGACTCCAAAGTCAATTTAACACAGGCAGACACAACTGTAGTCTTGATTGTAGGAGGACCTGAAGGATCTCAACAAGAGAATAAGAAAGCCTTAAGATTACTGAGACATATTGTGATATGTCATACTAATATTTCTTGTCAGTCGTGAAGGATATGTATAAGCTGACATGGGAATTAGAATTAGCTAGAAAGAAAGGAAAAATGTCGCATAGCATACTCCCGATAGCATATAAACTAACTTCTGGAGGACTTGGGAAGTGTTTCACCTCAAATGCTTGTCATTTAAAAAGCCAGCACTTTCTAGGAATTTAAAGTAGATAATCACTGCTTGGGCAGGGGAAAACTTTTCTTCCTTAAGCAGGAAGGCTATCACATTAAACATTATTGCTTAGTAGCTTCTGAAATAAACTCAGGGGAATCTTTATCCTGTGTATAGGATGCAATAAATAAATGTGTATTCCCATGATACTGGTTCTCCTGGGCTGAGCTTCAGCAGTAAAAAAGAATACAAATTTAATGATTTTATCGTTCTGTTAATAGGCATCTTCAGTCTACGGCATAAGATGAGGAAGCTGCAAGTCAAGAAGCTTCCTCAGGGCCAGACATGCAGAAGCTAGTTTCTACTAAGTCTTGCTCAAATACACAACAGGTATTGATTAGAAATGAGATATAACCACCTTCTGAGACTATCCTGTAGGAACTGTGGAGAGGGCATGCACAGTGAACACACAGTGAATTACAACATTAGAGTGAGCATTATGTACAGAAGAAGTGCCAAAACACACCTGAAACAGCAGGGCTAATAGGGATGTACTGTATCATTACCAATTTACAGTAGTTTAGCTGAATGACTGTTAATTGCAATAAACCAATTCACACGAGAAACAATGGTTTACTCTCCAGTCTCTCCTTGTCTCACATTTACCTCCAGCATTAAAAACTGTTGATGCTGTCTTCAAGATGATAGGACTGGAAATTATCCCTGACTACAGTGGGAACAACAACACAGCAAGTTTTGCATAGGAGGTCTTGCAGAAGAATTTTCTTCAGCCTTCACTCATTTGGAGTCACAAAGTACTTCTGAGCATCAGATCATAGATCAAGGGCTGTGCTAAAAGACCAGACCTCATAAGCATGATAGTAGAGAGGACTGTAACGAAACAACACCAGTATTCTTAGAAGATATTTGCTGAATGGGAGATTCTGAGAAATTGGCAGTGGGAGAGGAAAGGCAACACCAAACTGAGCAGTGTGGCTGATACAGCAGAAGGAAGGGATGCCATCCAGAGGGACTGCGATAAGCTCAAAAGGTGGGTCCTAGAGAACCTATTGAGGTTCAACAAAGAAAAGTGCACTTTTGGAAGGTTTTGCACTTGGGCCAAGGTAATCCCTGATATGTATATAAACTGGGAGAAGATCTCCTTGAAAGTAGCCCTGCTGAGAAGAACTCGGGTGTCCTGGCTGATGAAAAACTTAATGTGAGCCAGCAGTGTGCATTTGCAGTCCAGAAAGCAAATGGTATCCTGGATTCCATCAGAAGAGCGGTGGTCAGCTGGGACAGGGAAGTGATTGTCCTCATCTACTCTGCCCTTGTGAGGCCTCATCTGGAGTACTGTGTCCAGGTCTGGGTCCTCCAGAACGAGAAAGATGTGGAGCTGTTGGAGAGGGTCCAGATGAGGGCCATGAACATAATCAAAGTGCTGTAGCACCACTCCTATGAAGATAGGCTGAAGGAACTGGGCTTTTTCAACCTGGGAAAGAGAAGGCTGCTGGAAGACCTCATTGTGGCCTTCCAGTATTTAAAGAGAGTTTATAAATGTGACAGAAAACAACTTTTTACAAGGGTAGATAGTGATGGGACAAGAAGGAATGGTTTTAAACTAAAGGAGAGGAGAATTAGATTAGATGTCAGGGGGAAGATTTTTACTCAGAGAGTGGTGAAGTTCTGGAACAGGTTGCCCAGAGGTGTTGTGGATGTCCCATCCCTGCAGGTGTTTAGGGCCAGGTTGGATGGGGCCCTGGGCAATCAGATCTAGTACTTCATCTAGCAGTTGGCAACCCTGCCTGTGGCAGGGGGTTGGAACTTGATGATCCTTGAGGTCCCTTCCAACCTAAGCCATTTTATGGTTCTATGAAAACAGACCCCTACTCGCCTCACCTGAAGGAAAAGGTTTCTTTGTGACCCAAATCTGTCAATCAATTCAACCATACTTCTATGAGCAAGATGCACCACAAACCACCTGACAATTTAATGTCATCAGAGTCCTTTCTACATCTTGCCTCTGACTAATTTTCAGTGCTTCTGAGGCAGCTGAAAAAGCCCTGAAAAGCCAAATGCAGAAGGGGCAGAGGACCAGAAGATGCCCTGAAGTTTGGGAATAGTAGAAGTACAACTGGAAAGGTCAGCAGCTCAGTCCCCTTTAAATTCCCCTTGGATATATCAAAGTACCATGCCCTGATTTAAAATCTTTTAAGTGCTTGTGCCTAGAGCACTGTTTGTTCACTCCTGGAATGGTTAGAAAGTTCACTGCCTTTCCAGTCCAAGTGTTTTCACGACTGATTCCTAACTTACATCTTTTTGCTTGCATAATTATTTCATCAATTTAAATAGTTTTCCTTCTTTGATATTTACTCACTGAATGTATTTACAATGAATCATCATGCCATTTTGCAGCCTTCATTTGTCCAGCTAAGGAAGCCACACTTGTGTACGTTAAGCTCCCACCCAAGAGCTCAGATGCTCCATTCCCCCGTCACCCCACTATTCCTCCTCTGCACCTGTTGCAACCTGACTCAAGCCTTTCTGTTTGTAAGTCACCAGAATTGTACATAGTTTTCCAGATGAGGGTCCTTAGCAATGCTGTGTAAAGCCACGTTAATACGTTCCTGTCTCTACTAAAAATACCCCAGCTGGTGCATCATAGGCTCACACAAGCCTTTTCCATGGCTTTGCATGCTGGCAGCTTGCAGTTGTTTTCTCACGGAGTGATGAACTCGTGGAAGGGCCAGAGATGGTACCATCATCACCACCTTTCTCCATTCACTACTCCCAACCTTGAACAAATCCTCGTTTTTCAGTTTGTAATTTTATTTGCCAGTTTCTTTCAATATCTGTGTGTAAATTCAGCTTTGTCTCCCCCGGTCCCTTTGTGAGGTTTTCTTCTTTAAGTTCTGTGGTGTCCCAGCTTAGACAGATCCACATTTGTCCCTCCTGCAATTTAACAGGAGCTGAATTAGCCCGCGATTACTCAGCTCAAGATAAGATTAGATACTACGGCCTTCTTCAAGGCCCTTACGCTTATTAATACAAGGCCTAAAGCAGCCTCCTTTGTCATGGACTCCCCCTCTTTGCTTGAGAATCTTGCTTACATCGCACTAAAGCCCAGCCACTTCCCAGTGGTATTTTCCATCCACTATCTGAGAAACTGTGTTTCTCCATAATCACGTGATATTCACTTGTCCCTTTTTCTCCATAGTACTGCAGATAACTGTTCCTACCCAGTCTGTAATAGATTACTGCTGATATTGCTGTGGATTCTTTTAAAATTCTGCTCTCATGTAATTTTCCAAATCGCTGCCCTCTTAATTTACTTCTTTGAACCATTTTACTAAAACATAGAGCTACTCTGTGCCCTTTGCCACTATTTCTGTTGTTCCGAGCACTGCTGCTGGCAGCCCTGCATGCAGTATGCCACAGCAGCATTGGCAGGCAATGCTTCAGGACCCACTGGAAACATTGGGTATGCCATGAAATCCCAAACCACTTGTAGGCTGGACACTACCAGAAACACTTTGCTGTAATAATCAACCATATCCTGGGGTGCATCAAGCCTGGCATTGCCAGCCGGTTAATGGGAGGGGTTGTCCTGCTCTACACTGCACTGGTGCGGCCTCACCTCAAGTATCGTGCGCAGATTTTGGTGCCACAGTACAAAAAGAACATAGAACTATTAGAGAGTGTCCAAAGGAAGACTATGAAGATGGGGAAGGATCTGGAAAGAGGGCAAGGTGAAGTGCCTGGGTTTGTTCAGCCCAGAGCAGAGGAGGCCTCACAGGGAGCAGATGGACAGCGCTGAGCTCTGGTCTCTGTGACAGCGACAGGGCCTGAGGGAACGGCATGGAGCTGTGTGAGGGAAGGGGCAGCTGGGGGTTAGGGACAGGGGCTGCACCAGAGGGCGGTGGGCATGGAGCAGGTTTCCCAGGGCAGTGGGCACGGCCCTGAGCTACTGGAGTTCAAGGAGTATTTGGACAGTGCTCTCAGATATAGGGTTTGGATTTGAGTGGTGCGGTGTGGAGCCAGGGGTTGGACTCGATGATCCTTATGGATCATCAACTTGAGATGTTCCACAATTCTATGATGTTAGAATTCTTTAAAATCTTGTAACTGTGATACAGAAAAGACAACAAGGCACTTGGAATGAGAGGTATTTAATCAGATCAACACTTCAGCTACTGACACTTTTAAATATGGAAAAGCCTCTGCTTGACATCTTAAAGATAGTATAAGAGTTTGTTTTCAGTGCCTTTTTTTGGGGGGGGAGGAGGGGGAAGAATTCATTAGTATAACTGTCAAAGCTATCAGCAGCACCGCAATCCTATTATGTTTCTTCCTTTTTTGTTTTTGTTTTCATTTTTTTTTTCAGGGCAAATCAAGAGGACAAACACACGACAGCAAAAAGAGCAGCAAGGAAGGAAATCGCAGGCATGTTTATGATGGAAACTTATTTACAGCCCTGCTGCTGGAGAGATCAGGGCTCAGCACTCAGCCCTGCCAGCCATGCCAGAGCTAAGCAATCCCGAGCAAGGGATGGGAACATTTAAGACGTCGGTCTTAGATTGCCTTTCCAATCGCAGGTTCACAGCATCTTTGCAAAAGGCGCAGTCGTCTTGACAGGTATGCCAGCCTCTTCCCGGGGACAGCAGCAAAAGGAGGGAGAGGGAGGGAGGGGGGAGAGCGGAGAGGTGGGATGAGGAAGAAAAACAGCACACGAGGAGGGAATTAGCAGCGCCAGCCGAGCGTCGTATTTGGGGTCTGATGAGGACACAGCGGAGCAGGAGATGTTTGGTTCGCCGGGCAAGTTGGCGTGGGCGTTGCACAGATGCGGGGGATGCGGATCGAACGGGGAGGGTCAGGATGGATTTGGGGACACGGGGAGATGCTGCAAGCAGTGGCTGTGACGCGCAGCCCGCCCGTTCAGGATCACGCATCCCGCCGTTCCTCCCTAGCGATCCTCGATAAACAACGTACAAAAGGGACGGTGACCTCATCCCAGTGAAACCGGCCAAACACCACACATTTCTCCGTGCTCGGCTCTGCCGGTCCCTACGCTCCCCACGTCCCCGGGCGGCTGCAGCCCCTTCGCACAGCTCCCGCCGAGCAGCCCGGAGCGGCAGAGCCTCTTCCCCTGTTCCCAGCGGGGAGCCGACAAGCTGTATCGTGCTCCCTGCGTGAAAGAGACACCTCTGATGCCTGTCAAACATCTGCCCTAATCAGGACATAACACGATACGAGCGGAGCTCGATGCAGGCATTTATTTCAGCCGGGCTGCTAACGGCTGTCAGCATCTCCTCCTCTCCCGGCGCCGGGGAGCGCAGTGCCCGGCTCAGCGCGGGGGTCGGCACCCGCTCTCCCGCCCGGGGCGAGACGCTCCGACTCGCGGCTCCTTTCTGCTCTTTTCCAGACTCTTCTCCCCCTCCCTCCCTCCCCGCGCTCGTTTTTC
>PPHD01021038.1:0-13407 GCA_002909625.1 Bambusicola thoracicus | reverse complement strand
ATATGCTAAAGACCAACAGTTTCTGAGTGTGCAGGGGCATTCTGCTTTGTTGGTGAGGTTCTTGGTGTGGGCTGCAGAATTATTATTACATTGTATAATAGAAAAAAAATTATAGTAGTGTCTGGATGTTATGCTCTTAAAATCAGAGAAGAAGGTTTGGCATTGGATTAATGACAGTATATTTGAAATTGAATATGTTGTTCTAGCTTAGTCCTGTTACACATGTACTACTGAGGTACAGTAGTGTGCTGAGCTCCTACACACAGGGTAGAAAGTATTGTGTAATGGCTTAGACCTCTACATAGAGGTCTATGGAGAGGTCATGGCCTTTCCTATCAAGCATGAAGAGCTTTGGAAATTAAGGTAAATCCTAAGAATATATTTATGAATATAAGTGAAATTCTATTTTTGACATACAGTATCAACGCACAAAGGCTGGGCTGCGCCTTCATATCAGTGGAGACTATTAGGTGACAAAGAATATTTGCACATGTTTCTCAGATAACTCCAAAAGTCATACAAGAGAGTTTTTAAAAGTTTATTTAAAAATAAAATTGCATTTTATATTTAATTAATAAAAATTTCATATATCTAGGCAGACATGAGCAGATATCTTCTCTGTTATTTCACTGTGAATTCATTTGGAGTATATTTTTGTTTAAATTTCAGACAGAGGAAAGGTAGGGAAAATGTTTTGGCAGGAAGCTGCCATTGCATCTTAAATATGTACATTTAAGGTAGCTATCGCTGATTGCTCCCTTTATGTCTGTATTAGTGTGCTTATTTTTTGTGTGACATCTTTGTCTATCACTGTGAAGTATGGCTTAAAAAGGGTATGTGAGGAGCAGGAATGGGTAGCATAGATTGCTCTTGATCTGGGAAATTGGTGGCTGCCTACAACACAGGGAGGGATTTTTTGCCATGCCGCTTGGGGGACTACAAAAGGCATTCATTTTAAAAGTAGACCAGGGTAATTACCACTACATTTATGTTAGAGGTTAACATCAGTGTTATTTCCTCTATTGCCTGGTTTTACAGAATGTTATGCCCCACTGCTTTTATTAGATCCCAGCAATGGATGAAATAAGTGTTATTAACCTCTAACACTTGAAAAAATTAGTCTTAAGAAAAACAGAAACAAAGCTGGGCAGTTACTTTGTCTGCTAGTTGGGAAAGGTGCTGTAAAACTTTGCAAATTTAATAGTTATTTCATAACGTATCCAAACTAAAAAAAAAAAAAAAAAAAAAAGCAATTCAAATGAAACAAAGTAAGAACAGAAGTCAGTAAAATGCTTGATTTTTTTTTTTAAGTCACTGGAATTTTACATTAAATTGAACAATAGAATAATTTCACCGAGTGGAAGATGATTACAATTAAAGCAAATTGACTACAAGTCTTAATATAAAATGTTAATCAACTGCATTTCTTTGACATCATATTTGAGAGTCAGAAACATTTTAAATGCTTTACTTTGTGGTTGCATTCAGGAGCTCAAAGAATGGTAGTTAGAACTACTCTAAGACCCAAGTGCTTAGTGTAAGACGAGGACTGATTCGAGCATCATCGTAAATAAGACTTAAAGAGGTCACGGCACACATCCTCAGCACAGAATTAGCAAAAGTGCAGGTCCTATCATCATAAGAGAAATCCGAGGAGATGAAATCAGAAGTATGGCTTGATATACTGGGATGTGAATTCCCAAGGTCGTGTCCTAGGCTGGTCACAAACCTCTCGTATTTATGACCATGGATGCACAGCTCTCTTTCTACTCCTCACCTTCTGAATTCAAATGGTAGTGTTACTGTGCTGTTCTGAAGTGAATTGAATTTATAGGAAAGTAGAGAAATTGAAGATTAACATAGTTCAAATGTCTGGTTAAACTCTGTTTTCTTCCATTGGATCTAAGCCTGTACTTAAGTGCTCTTTGAAATACCATTTCTTTCATTATGTTTCTTCATTTCTTAATACCAGTATTTGACACAGTGACATGAGTAACAGTGATGAGGAATGAAAATGATTTTGAGGAAAAATTAAGGTGTTCTAAGGCCACAAGCTTTGTCAGAAAGAAATACAAGAGAACGGATGTACCAGAGAATTTTGATTTATTAAACACACACATGCACACCAAACAACTTCTAATTTCTGATGTTTTTGTAAAAACTGATAGATCTGTTGTCACAGTACTCGACAATTTTGGGAAATTGAAGCAATGATCTCATTGGTCCTTCCTGTTTCTAACTGCTACCAAGATAAATATTTTCTTCCATATTGGGTGTTTTTAAAAGGATTGTAACTAATTTCTAGTGATAAGAATATGTGTTACTACTTGAAACGAAAAACCTACTGTAGGAGAAAAAAGAAATGCTTTTAAAGGTGAATTTAAAGGATTCTGTAAGACTCTTGCAGTATAGTTTTTGTAGGGAGCAATTACAGTAGAGAGCACTCCCTTGAAACGTGATTTCTATAAACATATTATTACCTTTCTTTACTATTGTTCAAGTGCCGAGCGTAAATACTCCTGTTTTCTAAGCACTTAAAATATTCAGTGACCCTACTAATTTACTTTCTGAATATTCTGTTTTTATTTACTTTGCTAACTATCTCCTCAATTGCTTAATGGAATATTTTAAGCTAATAAATTACCCTTCAACATTTCTGTCTGGAAGCTCAGTCAGTATCCAAAACAAGGTAGTCATTAATGAACACTTCCTTGAACAAAAGGAAGGAAGGCAGCAGATCTGAATTGTAGCCCTTGTTTGGTTCCCTTATTCTAAACACATTAGTACACTGTATTTCCCCACTTATATAGGCTTTTGTATGGTGAGCATGTGACTGTTTAAATGCCCCAGCAGGGCATCCAGGGACTGCAAAAAGGAAAAAAAGAAAAAGAAAAAAAGAAAAACAAAAAAGAAAAAAAGAGAAGAAAGAAAAAGAAAAGAAAATTGTTTGGAACAATTTGCATTAGTTCAAGGGCAATGTTAAGCATTTTACAGCTGGTTTATTGCTATTCTTGTGCTGTTTAAGCTGTCTTTCATGTCAAAAGTCCTTTCCTGCTTACAAATCATCAGGAAGAATTGCGGCCACCACGCTGTTCGCCTAAGCTCCTCCAGGGGTTCTGGCCCTTTGATCACAGATATCGTTTGCAATCGAGTTAAAAATAGGGGGCTGCTGAGATAAGCCGAGGCTCTGACAGGAGACCAGCTTTCCCTTTTCTTTTGGACTTTGTTCGCCCCTTCTCTAGTATGGGAACACGTAATCTTGGCACAGAAGGAGTAGTATTATGGCTCTGGGAGACATTTGAAGGAGCTAGGGGGATTGGTAAAGAGCTCAGACCCTTGACTGTGCAGCCCAGCTTTGCAAGGTTCCAGGGTTCAAAGGCAGGCTTGTAAGCCAGAGCCTCGGTACATAAAATTAACGAATGTAGGCTTGTATCCATCTTTGAGGCAGATTCAACTCAATGCCAAGACGTTAGTTTTTCCTGTCTTTCTTTACTAAGGAGTCTTTCTAAGCCTGAAAACCTCTCCCCCACTAATTCCATTAAAATTGTCAGAGAATTTCATGTATATTAAAGCTGATAGAAGATTCTGATTGACACTGGTAGGCATTAGATCAAGTCTGAAGTAAACAGCTCTGTTGTGGGGGGAAATCTCCAGAATGGTGCATATACTTTTTTGCTGTAAGTGGAGTGGGGATAAGTTTTCTTGGCTGGTGTCTGTGTGTAATCTGAAGAAGAAGTGTGCTACAAGTGAAGTGAATTATGTACCCAAAATATAAATTAACTGCATGTTCATGTCATTGTCATTTGCAATTATACAAACACCTTCTTTTGGAAACAGGTTTATGATGCAGAGGGAGGTCTTTATTTCAAACTGAAAACTTTTGTCCTTAGAAAAACAAAAATCCAAATAACACAAGATGCAGTCCATGCAGAGATTGCCCAGGCACCATACAGACTACCTTTATTAGTATTATTTATTTGTTTAATGGTATCGCTTAGGAACCCGGGTCGTGAACCAGAGGCCTGTTGGACTAGATGCGAAACCAGTAAAACGAATAATGAAAAACCGGTTTCTACAGGCCTTTTGTAAGCAGCAGCCAACGTACAGGGAGAGGCAGACCAGCTGTCACAGCACATCAGCAGCTTATGTTTTTAGCAGTCCCTTATGGTTGGTTCAGAGGGGATTTGAATGTGGATGCAAGAGGTAGCTTTACAACCAGTTTTTGTGAGACATGCAGCTCGTATTTCATTTGATAGAGAAGGGGGAGCCAGAAGAATATAGAAAATTGTAGTGTTGTTATAGCTAGGATGTTTAGAGGATATCAGAGAGGAAAGATTAGAAGGGAAAAACAGATTTTATTAGTCAGATAGACTTATTTGGGGGAAAAAAAACCTCAGAAGATCTTAAAAAGGACTTCTGTGCCTGGAAGATTTTTTTCTTCCTAACATAGCATAGCATAAGAGTTAACTCTCTATAACTCTACCCATAAAGTTTTTCTTGTTTATAGAGAGAACTTGCATAGTCTATATGATCATGCTCAACTTTGGCTTCACTTATGCTCTGATGAGTAATGTAAGATAGCTCCTTGTTGTCTAGAAAGTCACTGGATCTTCTTGTCCCTCCTAATAAATATGGATGGCGGTCATTAGCTCTGCGTTTTGTGCTAAGCACAGTCCTGTTCTAATCTGACTCTAGTGCCATAAGTACATGATATTTTATGAAATCAGGAAAAGGTGAAGTTGGAGAGAAAAGTAAATCAGACTTGAATTTTATGTGCAGATTAACTGTTACAGAGCTGTCTCAGTGTCTGCAAGATTAACAGGTCAGAACTTCGAGTGCTGAGTTTTACATTTGCAAGCATTTTAGCCATATAAATAATACTGGCAGTAAAAAAAAAATCACTGGAAACTTTGTGAGTAAAAGTTGCTTTTAGTCTTTTCCTTTTTTTAGTAATGTTTTTCTTCAGTAACATAAAGTTGTTTTTTTTTTTCCTCTGGATACTTTTACTGGTATATGTCCTGAAAGAAAAAGAATCAAATGGCTCATTTTTCTCTACAACAACATACACCTTTCCTCCAAGGTGTTCCAAGTGTTCACTGAAATTTAACAATCTATACAATAAAATCAGATCATTTCTAACTTTTTTTTCTGAATATCGCTGATAACAAGAAATATCGCTGTTATTATCTTGGATTCACTAGTCGCTTCAGGCCAGCACATAAGCTCTGCTGTGTTTTGTGCTCTCTATCACACTGTAGACTGTTGAATGCTAGATAGCCTCTATAAAGCTCATCTTCTCCATCGTTTTTCTTCTTTTAAATAGTTTGACTAACACTGACCACAAAGCTCACCTCAAAGGTCTCATCAGTATGTGCTGTAAAAAAAAACCACAAACAAATCCATGATAACAGCTACTACAAATTGTCAGGAAGAAGAAATTCTGTGTTTCCTAACAAAATTCCTCAATGAAAAGGACCAAATGTGCTCTGTCATACATGCAGACATCTCACCTAGGATGGGAGATTAATTAAAGAGTCCTAAGAGCAGAACCAGTGCATACAGAGGTGAAACAGCAACATTGACTGGGATTAAGATAACTATTTTTCATGTGCAAAGTACTGGCATAGGCAAAAAAGATATGGCATGGTGAAGTAGGAATCTAGGAGAGGGGTGGCCCGGTTGGCCGTGTGTTTAGCTGAAAACGAAAAGAAGTAACATGACCACATGTACGTGTCTCTGCATCTTTGAACTCACTATCCTCAGCTACTTTCATAGTAAATGGGGAAATATGGGGACCTCTACTACAGGACAGGCTAACTCCATAGAGTGGTTGGTGATGAAGTAAATGTTGAAAACAGGCCAAGTGAATCACATTTTAAAAATTCCCATCTCTCTTTGTAGACCTTGGAAAGTATTCTAAGACAGCTAACTTGGCTGTAGATATGGCAGTGTAGTATCTAAGGCTACATGCCCTGAACTGCAGTGACCTACACTAGAAGACTGAGGTCTCACCTCCTGTAGTTATAACACAAGCAGTAGGCTTATGTATGGTTTCCTTCTGGTGGAAAACTAAGGCATCTTCTCCTGAGGAATGGACAGTCTATTCTTGGCCTGAGGAAAGAGGCAGGCAAGAAGGCTACAAGCTGTTAAGAAATTCTTGCCCCGTTGACTGACCCTTTATGGATTGTTATGTGATGTTCAGCACAGTAGCTTACTTGGAGTCACCATCTCTGGAGGGTAGATGTCATGCTGAGTGACACAGTCTAGAGCAGTCACAGGCATGGGTAGATGGCTGGACTATGCGATTTTAATGGTCTTTCCAACCTAGATGATTCTGTGATTGATTCTTTGATTACCTAGGAGTGCTTTGGCTGACTTTGAGCAATGGGGACAGGGAGCACAGAAATGGCATGGGAAAACTTACTTCTGCAAATCAATAAATATCCTTCTCTTGGGCAGCACTGTGCACTCTCTGTGCTTGCTTCTGTATGCCTAGTTATAGAACAGATCGCTTTTATTTGGCATAATACTGAAAGAAAAGTACAGAACTTATTAATACTTCTCCCATGCAGAGAAATGTTTGATGCCATATGTAACATATATAATTAATATCCAGAGAAAAAATATTTACTTCTGTTTAATACAAAACCTAATACCGTAAGTGCTAATAGCCAGTCACCATCAGGTCTATGTTGATGATGACAGAATACTCATCAGATTCAATTCTTACATGGTTCATGCTAATTATACTGCTTATTTGCTAGTTAGAGATGAGACATTTCTGCATCTTTTCCTAGTGGGTCTATTGCAGTTTGTATTAGGAAGCTACTTAACTGTGTGATGTTAAATTGTCATGGTTGCTTATTCTTGAGCCAGATGGACGCAAAATTGCTGTGCTTCTGAGACAATATTTGGGAATCTGTTATACCTGCTTCTGTACCTACATTCTGCTGTGCAATATGGGAGAAAGACTCTTCATCAGCCAGGAAGATTATAATATGCCTAGAAAATAAGCTATGTTCTGTGTGTGTATTTGGAAGAGTTGATATTTCACATGGCCTTAAATTTAAGACATTTGTAACTTTAAACAGAATTATGTGGCTATGGAAAGTGTAATTTCCAGTGTGGTCCTGTAATTGCTAATGTGTAGGCTTGACCTGTCACATACGTAGACTTGAGATCGTAAAAGTAATGTGGGATTTTATGTAGGAAACCATCTTTGAGAAGAGATATAAACTCTATGCTTAAGCCTCAACATTTAGAATAACAGTAAAAAAAGACATGAGCAGTTTTGCTTTTTGATAAAACAAGCTTCCCTCCTTCCCTGCCTTTAGAAAGCATTGCTTGAAGTTGGACTTGCTTGTAACTTAGTAGTTAGAAGCAGTACCTTCCATGAAATGGCTTCTCTAACACAAGTGAAAACACCAGTTCCTGAAGAATTGCCTTCTGTATGCTCATTTGTTCCCTGATTTTACTTACTGAGTTTCTAACTTATTGCAAAGTTGCATGTAGTGACATCTGTGGCAGAAATGCCTTTTACATATGGGATAGCATAAAAGCAACATCCAGAATTGTTTTAAATTTTTTTCTGATGATCCGTGCCTCAGGGAGGGAGGATAGAGGAGGGATAGAAAAAACCTTTGAAGAGAATGGAAAATCCATTTGCACAGATGTCTGGAAAATGGGTTTCCTCCCAAGCTGTTGTAATACTTTTGAAGAAATCATTATGTTACCTTTTAATCCCCTAGTGCCAGCAGTTGCCTGTGTGACCAGACATTGCCAGCAGTGCTCTGTGTCTGACAATCTTTCCTCGGTGTCCACACGCTAATTGGATTTGTTCCTGTGGAAAAGCACACTCGTGCACATAAACAGACGCAGGTTTTTTCTTTTTTTTTTCATTTTCACATTTTGACAGAGATTAAGAACCGCAGGTATTAACAGGACCTGTCAAACCATATGGAACACCATTCACTTCCTTTTTTTGGCATCGTGTATATCCTGTTCCTATAGAAAGGAAGTACTACTGCAAGAATGTTGGCATCTGCATTTCTTGCTATAGCCTGTGTGCTGAAACAGTGGGATACTCAGACTTATTTCTTCTTTTTGCTGGACAGTATAAATGAAATACTATTCCAGTATTCTTTGTGCATCTAATTTGATATTCTTTCACTTATATACATGAAAGGTAGAAATCTGCGTTCAGTGGTATTACTCATCCTTATGTCTGTATCACACGTGAAGTTACAAGCTCCTTTGTTCAGAACACCTAATTTCCACTCATTAGTTTTGTCAACTTCACCACTGTATCCTAGGGCAAAGAAACTGCAATCAGCTGCTGGTTAAAGAAACTCTTCTTATGCTGGCTGATGCCTTGTACCACATTTTAGTGGCACATGGACTACAGGGGGGTCTTCTGGGTGCACACAGAATAGTTCTGTGGTTTTAACTGCATTTTCTTTGGTTAAGCTTTTCTTATTTATTAGTTATAGAATATCTCATGCTCTGAATACTGCTATCAATTGTTGACAGCCAGGCCTCCATCCTGTTAATCAAGTAGATAGTTGAGAAGATAAGTAGATATCGAGTAGATACGTTGTCACAAACCTAAGCAACATTAAAAAAAGAAAATAAGACATTCATCTCGTGATTTGATGACTGATTATTAGAAAGCTATCGTTACAAATGTAGAGGTAATACTGTGTAGTCAGAATGATGCCCATGTAAACAATACTGCCTTTGTACTCGATACTGAGGCACAAACCCATGCCAATCCTTCAGTAACAAGGCTCTGCTTTAATTGCTAACAAAATCTGGAAAAGTTCTTGTTAAGGATGTCTCTTCATATAAAACACTTTATTGGGCACCCTTGGGTAGGAAGTGGTGAGCCAGACTGATTGCTTAAGTCTCAGCCACTGAAATTGTAATTGTGTGTGTTGGTGACCCTGGGATTTGAATTAGAGAAAGAAAATCACTGTTTTTAAGATCATATTGCTGTTAAGATTTTTTTAAAGGAGGCTATATTCCAGTTGTGAGGATGCCCCCTTTTTTTCCCCCTTTCTTCTCTTTTTACAATTCCTTTTTAAGAGTGATGCAGATGTTATCTGAGCCTTGTTTACACTGCCATAGACAAAGATGATATGCCCAAAGTCAGCTAAGTAATCTCTCAAAGCCACTTAAACCTGCATTATCTGAGAGCCGTGAGCAGACACATGATAATTGGCTTTCTCCTGGTAGTAAGTAGAGCTATGTTAAATGTGGGCCTGAGGGGAACCTCTGTTTTGGGTTGTAGTTTATTATAAGGTGAGGAAATTACTGGACACCTCCAGCTGCCATTAATCAGCCGTGGAGCCCGACTGGAGCCAAGCGAGAGGCCTGTGGGTGGATGCCGCTGAATGGCAGGGAAATACAACGAGACAGAGACAAATGTTTTCCAGCCTAGCAGCACTAAACTCTGCCCTTTCACAGTCCTTAACATGCATGTTCAAATTGATTTAGTCTGTTTACCCCCTCAGCCTAACCATCTATTTCCATCCAAGAGTGACAGGTTTATGTGTTGCTACCATGTTATTATGTGTGGCTGTGCAGCCAGTAGCTATAGTGTTTCAGAAGGGCTCACTTCCAGACATAAAGGAGAGGGAGGCGGGGAGCTTCAGTCACTTAATTCCCTTTTACAGGGTGCAAAACATGTTGAGCATGACACCAGTTCTCTCTCTCTTTCTTTCCTTCCTTCCTTTCTCCCCCCCATCCCTCCCCCTTTTATTTATTTATTCATTTATTTATTGATTTTGGGTCAGCACACACCATGAAAAAGCCTTAAATAAACTTGCATGCTTGAGAAGCACATCTGTCAGGTGATGTAAGTGTCTGGCACGCTCCCCTTCCTGTTTAGCTTACAAACATGCCGTTCAGTTCCTCCATGGCTCTGCTGTGCTGGCGGAGGCTGCTGGCAGAGGCTCAGCAGGAAGGAGTGCAGGTAGCAGTGCCCCGAGATGCTCCGCATGCCTGGCTCTTGCCCCGCTGCCCAACTGGAAGTTCAGCCTGCTGGGGTGCCAGCAGCACCGAGCTCATTCCTTGTGAGCCTTCAAAACGTGGGAATGTGGGGAAATTAATGGGAAGCATTGTTGGGTTATTTTGCATTTTTTGAGGCAGAAAGCATCAGCTCGCTATCTGAAATTCTAATTGCGGAGAGGTTAATTGAGGTTGATTCCCTTAGCCCTTCCTGTGATTTGCTCCACATTTTGGGAGCTAAAGGTCTTGGCATGATAAAAGTATAGAGGGAGGGACAGGATGTGGCTCTTTCTACCTGCAGAATGGCTTAGGTAGGAAGGGACCTTAAAGATCACCTTTTACAAACCCCTTGCTATTGGCAGGTTGCTGCCCACCAGATCAGGCTGCCCAGGGCCCTGTCCAACCTGGCCTTGAATGTTTGCAGACATGGGACATCCACAACCACTCTGGGCAGTCTGTGTCAGTGCCTTACTGCCCTCTGAGTAAAAAATGTCTTCCTAACATCTAACCTCAGTCTCCCCTCTTTCATATCAAAGCTATTCCTCCTTGTCCTATCTTCTGACTGTGTAGAAGCCCGTCCCCCTCCTGCTTATAGGCTCCCTTCAAGTACTGAAAGTCCATGATGAGGTCTTCTCTGAGCATTCGCTTCTCCAATTACTAAACAAGGCCAAATCCCTCAACTTTTTTTCCATGAGAGGTGCTCTAGCCCTCTGAGCCTCTTTGTAACCCTCTTTTGAACCTGTTCTACCAGCTTCACATCCTTCTTGTGCTGGGGGCCCAGGCCTGGATGCAGTACTGCATATGGGGCTTTACAAGGGGCCCTTACAGAATGATCTGTGTTTTGCCAGTTGGTTATGTACTGAAAATAAAAAAAAAAACCTACCCAACCTCTTGATTGGCTCAACTACAGGAAGCTAAGCAAGCTCCAAAGAGAAAGACGTGGCAAACAGGGCAGGGAATTTTGAGAATCCCAATGATTAGGTTTGACCTCTGGGAATCATTTGCATCTGCCTTACGAATTACAAGTTCAGAGTTTTAGTGCACTCAGGTGGTTTTGTCTTCTAGTTTTGAAGGGTTTTTTTTTTGCTCCTTTTCCAATCTCTTTTCCTTCTAGAGGAGCCTCTGTCCAAATTAACAATGAATCGTATAATTTTAAGAAGAATCATAGAATCTTTAAGGTTGGAAAAGACCTCTAGGATCATCTAGTCCAACCATCCACCTACTACCAATGTTGTCCACTAAACCGTGTCTCTCAGTGCCACACCTCCACATTTCTTGAGTGCGTCTAGGGGCAGTGACTCTACCACCTTCCTGGGCATCCTCTTCCAGTGCATCACTGCTCTTTCTGAGAAGAAATTTTTCCTAACATCCAACCTGAACACCCCCCTCTCCCTGGTGCAAGAGGATTGCCATTACCTCTTGTCCTGTTGAGAGCCTAAGGTGATGCCTCTTTCCATCTTTTTTGGATATGTGCATACGTAAAATATGTGATAACTGCAGATCAATTGCATCAAAGTCACCCTGCAATTGTAACAACATCTTCTCGGAGAAGGTTGCCAGTCAGTGAAGAGAGATGTTTTGGCTTCCCCTTGCATTGCCTGGCTTCACTCTATTGAATCATAACAATTTTAGAAACTGAAAATGAAGGCAAAAAGTACTTCACATAATCAAAATGCTGATTTCTGAGCTGTTGCTGATATGTGTACATCATCCTGCAGGCCAGCATACAGGCAGGCAGATCCGCTGCATTCTGCTTCACACTGAAACATCTGCAGAAATGCTGCAAGTATCTTCAGGATAGTTGTCAAGTTTTAAATAATTTAGCAACCTAGTGCAATAAGCAGAATGGCTGTAATCCATAGTGCTGCATATCCCTTGTAGTAGTCCTGTCTTTGTAGGAGAGATATGATGTGTTAAGACATCCTAGAAGACAGCTTTCACAATCAGGTGATCTTGCCTGACGTGGTTTTGGACACATTTTAGGGGTAATTCCACCCTGAGAGACTGTGCTGACATCCGTATAAAATTCACATTGTGTAATGTCATTGCACTCTCTAAATGAACATTACAAAGAGCTAAAAATAAAGTCATGGCCAAACAAAATAAAAACATTGCTTTTTTAAAATGGTAACTGACTGCTAAGTTCATATTAATCCTATTAAAAAGAATAAATATCTCATTACAGCATTAGCATCATTTCATAACAGCTGATACGATATGGATGTACTCCTACAAGACTTTCTCACTAAAAAAGGCCTCCTTTTTAATATAAATAGTAATAGTTCTCTGTTCACCACTTCCATTTGTGCAGAACCTCTCTTCTAAAGTGGCTTTTCCTAAATATTCTTTGCCTGTACTCATATTCTATCTGTGGATGACAGGATCGCTGTTTACAACACCTGGCTGTGAAGTCCTGGAGAAAAATATTTAGCAAGAGGGTGATGTGGTCTATGAAAGCCGCTGTCAAGTCCCTAATGCCATAAACACTGATGAGTAAGTCAGGAAGAGCTTAGAGGTCAGAGTGTTGTCAGTTTCTCTCCCAGCAGAGAAACCTCTGCTTTTGCAAAACCAGATCTTTGTGGCTAGCTCTGAAAATCCTCAGTCATTCCCCGCCTTCTTAATGGCCAGTTTGGTGAGGCTTTTTGTGTGCCAGGACAGTCATCATCTCTTAGCCCTTCCTTAGGTTGCACAGACTCAGTGACCAGTCCCTTCCTGAGGTCCCTTGAGTGATTCAAATTAATGAGCTCTATTTTCTGACTCTTTTCCCTGGCTGCCCTTTGCAGCTTCCACTTACTGGTCAGTCTTGTCTCCAACACTGCTGTGTTCTCCAAAGTCCACAACAGATGTCCTTGAGTCTTATCTCTGCTCTAATGTTGTATTTTTTTATATGTCAGTGTGGAAATAAAAGATAAAAAAAATTAGAAGTCAAACTTCATTTTCTGATTTTCAGGTTGTGAACATTATGAGATCCAAAACTCAAAAGCTTATATTTAAGTCCATTTATCTTTCCATTGACACCTGCATAAAAAATGCAAAAACCTTAAAAAGCTTGCAGAAAGCCCAACAATGAGGAAGGAGTTAAAAATAAAGGAATAGACTTTTACTGAGATTTTTGGTAGTTTGTGCAAGGGTCTTGATTAGAAAAGAGGGAAAAGGGAAAACAAAATCCCAGAGTTTGTGAAATATTTTCAATCTCATATTTAAAATCAGAAGGGCAAACTGTATGAGTCTGCTGATGAATGAGTTCTACTGAGGGGTCTGTTTTCATGCTTTATATAGCTTGAGAGCTTCTGTGATTACATGGAAATCCATCTTTAATGATGTGCCAGTCTTTAACAGTGAGGTGACAGCTGTATATTTAATTCATGTTGGATACTTGAGCATAAACAAAGTATGTTT
>PPHD01021037.1:0-13407 GCA_002909625.1 Bambusicola thoracicus | reverse complement strand
AGCAGGCAGTGTCTCAGCACGGGGTAGAGGCGCTGGCAGCCCTCCACGCCGAGCCGCAGCGCCCGCCCCCAGCCCTCGGGCTCCCCCCCGCGGCCGCCGCCCAGCACGGCCGACACCTGGTTGAGGGCGGGCAGCAGCGCCACCGTCAGGCGGGCGGCGGCCCCGCGCTCCTCGGCCTCCCCGGGCTGCAGCAGCCACGGCCCCGCGGCGGAACCGTCGCCGTCGCCGTGTGGGGGGCGGCACAGCGCGCAGCCCACGGCCAGGTCGTACATCTCCACGCCCGCGTCGGCCAAGGCGAGGGACGCGGCGCTGATGGCGGCGGCCAGGGCCGAGCCGCCGTCCTGCAGCAGCAGCGCGCTGACGGTCAGCCGCGCCCGCGGGTACCGCGACAGCCGCACCGCCGGCTCCAACGCCTCCCGCAGCGCCGCCGCCGCCTCCCGCTCAGCCTCCCGCTCCGCCGCCCCCCCGGGCCTGGGCCGGGCCCCGCGGGCGCAGAACGGAGCCCGGCGGAAGTCGCACAGCAGCCGGCCGGCCGCCACCGCCCCCCCCGGCTCGGCCGCCTCCCGCGGGCCCCAGGCCGCGCACAGCACCTTCGTGCCGCCGCTCAGCTCCACGTAGGCGGAGCCCTCGGCCTGGCTCAGCAGCCCCGCGCGGGCGAACAGCGGCCGCAGCGCGCAGGGATCCCGCGGCGCCGCCCCGCTGCTCTCCTCGCCCTCTTCTCCTCCTCCGTCCCGGGGTTGCGCCGCCCAAAGCTCCGGCGGCTGCGACTCGTCCGGGCCGCGCAGGCGGCGGTGATCCAACGGCATGGCGGGGGGAAGCGGGAGCGCACGGAGGAGGAGCCCCGGCCGCTGCGCTCCGCCCTCGGCCGGCCCGGCTGGGAGCTCCGCGGCGCCTGCGCTATGGAGCGGCTGAGCGGTTTGGACGCGGGGCGCTGCAGCGGCACAGCCGCCCGAGGAGGGACGCGGCGCTGAGGGCCAACGCGGCGCTGGATGACCTTCACGCCCTTCCCGACCCGATCGGTTCCGTGATTTATTGGATGCGGGGCTCATACAGCAAGGCAGGGGCAAGGAAAGGGGGCGCGGGGGTCCCGTCAGTTTTTCAGCTCCCCCAGGTGCAGCCGGGCAAAGTCCGTGGCCAGGCGGAGCGCCTCCTGCAGGCAGCCCACGTTCTTGCCCGTGGCTTGCGCCGAGCCGTCCTTCCCTCCGCCTTTGCCATCCATCAGGGCAGACACCTCCTGCACCCACTGGTTGGCCTTCAGGCCCTTCTGCACCGTCTCCTGCAGAGGGAAAGGAGGAGCTCTGCCACCAGCACGGCGGCGGCGAGGGATGCTGTGTCGCACACAGCCCTGGAGCCCACGCTCTCCCCTTCCCCCTCCCGCTCCATCACACAGTAACACAAAGCTGCGGCTCCCATCCACCACGGTGACTTTCATCACCCTTCCGGCCCTGAGAAGGGCACAGCAGCACGCAGACTGACCTGGGGCACCTGGCACAGGCAGGTGATCCTGCCCGCTTCGTGATCCACGGCAAAGAGCATGGTGGCAGTCTGGGGGGAGTGAGTCTTGAAGAGCTTCAGCGATTCATTCAGGGCCTGCGGGAGGAACAAGGCATGTTGGCTCACCTTCCCCTGGGCCCAGCTGTGAGCATCACAGAGATGGGGACAGCCAGGCAGGGAGGGCAGGAGGAGGAAGCAGCAGCAGATCGGGCTCCCAAAGTGGAAAGGCAAACAGGGCGTTACAGCTCGGCTGGTCCAACATTTGGGCCTGCACTTCAGTGCCACGGCTCCTTTGGGGTGAGTCTCACCTGGAGCACAGTGTGATTTACACACAGGAAATTCTCACCAGGTTTGGAAGCGCAGGGAATGGTTCAGACCCACCCCTCCCCCCGCAAACCCCTTTGCTGGCCCAGGAGCTGCGACACGGGGCACGCCAGACACACGTCCTCCCTCTTCCTCAGCTCCTGCTCAGGGCTGGCAGCTGGCCTGATGCCTCTGTAACACAGCACTGCCCCTGAGAGGAAACAGAGCCCATCCGACTGCCCCCGGGCACAAGGAGGAGCAGTCAGACCTTCCCCTACCTTCGCTGAAGCTCCGTTTTCCATTTCCATGATGACCAGGGGCTGGTTAGGGTGACTCTCAATGACTTGCTTTGTCTTTTCCAGCACCTGAGGACAGACAGTGCTGTTCCAGACACAAGAAGCACCCAGACCAGAGCTCCCTGCAGGCAGAGGCCCCCCAGGTGTCCCAGCACAGCCACAGCCCAGCCTCAGGCAGTCCCACACTGCAGTGCTAGGAATAAATTACACATCCACAAGAGGGTACGTATGCACTCTGCAAGGCTGCAGCAGTGATGCGTGTGGTTCCTCTTCCAGGAAGATCCGATGGGATCCAAAGGAAGACCCAGGCAGCAGCCTTACCCCGCACCCAGCTTCAGAAGCACCCCATCTTCCAAGGAACAGGCACAGAGGGAGCCACAGCTCAGCTCCCTTCTGCAGCATGCACAAGTGGAGCTCCCAGGCCGGCCCCTAACAGCCCCCCCATGCTGTCTTTCACCCCCAGCCAGGGCTCACTCGTTTCTGGATGTCAGCTTTGCTCGCACGGTCCAGGTCATCCATAACCTTCTTCAGTGCTTTAACAGTTTCTCTCAGCTCATCTTTCTGCCACTGCGGGATAACAGCAGTGGCCAGCATCTGCAAAACAGGACAAGGCGGGGGTTAAAGGCGGAGGTGGCCACGGCAGAAGGCAGGGCATGCTGTGCTGCATTCGTGAACCTCACAGTGGCTTGAGCTCCCCTGTCCCACTATCCAATATGCTCAGGTGTGAGCTGCAGCACCCAAAAGAACACAGGGCTGAGACCTCTGTTGAGCTTCTACAGTGTCCTACAGTGTTGGCACAAGACTTAAATTCACCAGCAATTAACCCCATGAGAGTAACCAAGACAAAGAGGCCCCAGAGGAGGAGACAGAGAAGCGAGAAACAGCTTGGGCTTCATTAATAAAACCCAGTGCCAGCAAAACAAGGTCCCGGCACTGCTGCCACCCTCACCTCACTGAGGTCTGTGATCTCCTTCTGCACGTCCTTGTTGGGAGCTGTCTGGACCTTCACCTTGGCGTCCAGGGCTGACAGCAATTTCTTGAGGCTCTCTACCTTCCTGAGGGCCTGCAGAACACAACCTGAGTCACGTCACGCAGGGGGGGAGCTACCAGGCCATCCCCAGGAGAAGTGCCAGGCAGGCAGCAGCACCAGGCGTGGAGTTCAGTAACTGCCAGGGAAGCAGCAGAGCCAACGCAGGCAGTGATTGCCCAAAGCCAGGCTCTGGCCAGACCCTCCCTTGCCAGAAGGACTGCCAAGATCCTCCCAGAAGAGAACAACTCCTGCCTCCCTTTACCTTCCGAGCTTCAGCCCCGGTGACTGCCACTATCCTCCGGATGCCTTTAGCAATGGCTTCTTCTGAAACAATCACAAAGGGCCCCGCATGGCCAGAGTTCTGCAAGTGCCTTAGGAAAGAACCCAGAAAGAGACCCACAACAAGAGAGAGTTAACAGACCGGTCCACTTCTCATCTCAGCAGGATTCAGTATGGAAACCAGAAAGCCACCCTGCCGGGGAGAAGCAGCAAGGGACAGACAGAAAACAAAACCCAGCCACTAAAAGCTTAGGAGTGAGGGAAGGGTGGAAAGCATCAGTGCCGCCAGACTCTGTGCGGGGGCAGGGACAGCATGCAGGCAGTTCCCTTGCCCAGCACATGACCACACTGCAGCCCTCAGAAGCTCAGGGTTCACAGGGACCGCTTTTCCCCCACCCTGCTGCCTTCCCCAGATACTCACGTCCCCCCGCAGAACTCGATGGAAGTGATGGAGCCCGCAGGGCCGGAGGGGTCATCCAGCAGCTCCTCCACAGGGATGCCAATAGAGACTACACGGACAGGATCGGGGTAGGTCTCATCAAAAACCGCCCGCAGCCCTTGGATAGCTTTGGCTGCTGCTAGAGGGCAGTCCTTGGCATACACAGGCTGCAGGGCAAAGGAAAAGGACGCAGGTGAGAGCCGGTCCCGTTAGCTGTGACCAAGGGCTTGCGTTTGCAGGGCATCCTGACTTCCTCTGAAAGATCCTAAAAGCTCCACCTGACCTGGGGCTGGTTGAGTTGCAGGGATCCCAAGGTAACTGACAGATCTTCTAAGCTGCTCTGCTAAACTTCTTGGCATTTGCAGACAATATGAGACTAGAGCAGGCAAGGAACCTTTCCAAGCTGGAGAGGGCTCGGTATGAAGCCCTCAACGTACATGGAGTTTTCCCACTCAAAACCCCCCAAGGCAATGCAAATCTGCACAGTGCTGCACCAGCAGCTCAGAAGACTCCTACTGGGCCACACCAGTACCCCAGGCCACCCAAAAACTTCACTTACGGTATCTTTTTCATAAGCATATGTATACCAGCCAAACCCGAGTACTAAAGAGACAGGGAGATGGTCCCTATAGGAGAGGCTGCTGGGAAGAGGTGATGACCAAAGCCTAAGTTTTCTCTCTGTCCTCACACAAAGGGGAAATGGCAACATAACAAGCACTTATCCACGTTACACCTCACACAAAGCTCAGCTCTGAGGAGGGATGTGCAGTTTAAGAATGGAATGCAAGCTGCAGTAAGTCAGCGTGTGGATCCACCAGGAAAAGGGCAGGATTCTTCCTGGAGGATGGGGCCAGCAAACTGGTTAACCCTTCAAGCTGACCAACCCACCTTTGCCTCCTCGATCATCTGGTTGGCGATGCCTTCAACCTTCTTGATTTCCTGCGTGGATAGGGCTCCCTTGGCCGTGAAGTCAAACCTCAGCCTGTCTGGCGCCACCAGCGACCCTCTCTGGTCTGCTTCTCCCAGCACTGAGCGCAGGGCAAAGTTGAGGATGTGGGTGGCCGTGTGGTTGCTCATGACTGGTCTCCGCCTGGTCTGATGGAGAAAGGCCTCGTTAGATGGGGTCCCACACTGCACAGCCAGGATTGCTTCCAGCTGTGGAGGCAGAGGCTAACGTGCTGCTTCACCAAAAGCAACTTGCTGCCTTGGAGCCTCAGCTATAGGAGCAGGACATTCCCCTGTGCATTTGTACACAGCTTTTCCCTTCCAGTCACTTTGTTGGGCCTTTCTGGAGAGAGGCCAAAGATAGAGCATTATGCCTATCCCTGCAACACGCCTTCTCTCTTGCTCCAGAGGTGCCTCTAAAGGGAAGGGAAACACATTTTGCAGACTGGGCTCCATTCAGCACTCACTCAGCAGGCTCAGCCTGCTGGAGCAATGTCTGGAGAAGGGCAGACAGCCCAGGCTCTCCACTGTCATCAGCAACGCAGCGATGCTGCACATGCATTCCACCCTCCTGGTCAGGGCCAAAGGTGTGGTCCTGCTCAGGTCAGCAAAGCCCAGAGAGTGTGGCTGAGCCAGCAGTGTGCTACCTGCCTCGTAGAAGGGAGAAGCCAGATGCCAAAAGGAAAGGCCCTGACTCAGCTTGCCTGAATCATGTGCTGCAGGGAGAGCAGGACCCAATCTCCCTGCCTCCAGAGCAGCAGCCATGCTGCTCCAAAGGACCAAGAGACTAAGCCATCTGTTACACCAGGCCTTAACTCACCTCATCGATTGACAGGTGGACCTGGTCTCCCACTTTCAAGCTTCCATACAGAGTTCCTATGTGAAGCACATAGCCTCCTCGGACCTGCACATTCTTCACAGTGAATTCAGTTTTCTGTACAAAGAGGGAAATACACCCAGTAAGGGGAGTGACAGGTCAAGGGAGATGCGTTGTCCCGCCAGAGCCCCGAGCTGCAGCTGGAAAGGTGTAAGGGAGAGCTGGAGTGGAGTGTGGGATATGGAAAAGCAAGATGTCTCCAGGCAGGGCACAGTTGAAAGAGGTCCCCACTCAGCTTAAAAGCACTGTCCTTCAGCACAGCCACCCCAGCACCATGGCACAGCAACAGCCTGATGCTACAGCAGAGTTCAGTGCAACCTCCCAAGCAAGGAGAACAAACTCCAGCACATCTGTGCCATCCTGCACCCCCAGAAAGGAAACCTGTGCAGGTCCTGACCCAAGACAGGGAATCACTGGAGCTTACTCGGCCCCTCCTCCTCTGCACCCCACTGCCAAGGCTGCAGGTGAGGCTGAGACGAGCGAAAGGCTCTCAGGCAGACTCACATCCTCCTTGCTCTCATCGTCCTTGACCATGTAGCCCTGGTCATAGATCTGCCCACCCTGCTCGGCATAGAAGCAGGTCCGGTCGAGCACTATCCCACATTCCTGGCCAGTGGACACCTCCTCCACAAACTTCTTCTCCCTGCGGATGGCTTTCACAGTGGCCACAAGGCTCCCAAAATCTGTCACCAAAGACAAGAGGCAGTGTGAGTGAAACAAGACACCACGTGGGAGCAGAACTTCATAGCAACACCTCGCAGCCACTGCAGGAGCTACAGTTCCAGGGGGCAAGGAGGAAGAACTATAGCAACAGCTGGCTGAGATGATTTTATTCAGTGTTCTCTGTGGCAGGAACCGTCCCCTCCTTGCACAACTATTCACTTGCACACATTTCCACTCCCACCTGCACGTCCCAGGAAAGACAAACCCAGAAGGGACCTCGTTAAGTCAGATGCCCCAGGAAGACAAAGCAGCTCCTCCCAGGGAGATGTGGGAGGAAAGGATTGGGCAGCAGAGGGTGGTTGGTTCCGAGAGGGCTTTATCATACCATAGGTACCACTGGAATCTGAGGTGTAACCATATTTTGGTGAGTCATCTGTCACCTCCAGCCCTCGGGCCCTTAGTTCTTCAATGGCATAGATGTCCAGCATGAGGAGGTCCTCCCCTCCGGCACCCTTGCCCTGGGATTTGAGCTGCCAATGACAAGAACCAAAGCTTAGGAAAGCCCACCCTGGCACCGGTGGATGACAGCTCTGGTCTTGTGCCCTGGGCTTTCCCAAAGGGCTCTTGGGAAAGCTTCCCACAGGGCTCCACCAGGGCCCCTGGACTGTCCCAAGGGGCAAAGTGCATGCTGCAAGACAGGGGCAGGAACTCACAGCCACAGATTAAAACAAAGGGAACCCTCCCTGCCCGCTCTCAGATCAGCCACCCCAGTGCTGTTATCTACCTGCGCGTTTTTCCGCTCTTCTTCAAAGCCCTCCATGTCCACAACAAGGCCTTTCTCCTCTGCTATCAGCCCAGTGAGATCCACAGGAAAACCATAGGTGTCATATAGCAGCCAGGCAGTATCACCTGCGTGGCAAAAGCAGAGAATTCAGCACTCCTGCTCCATGAGACACTGCTTCTCAACGAGCTTTGTGCAGTAGCAGGACAACGAACAGGTCTGGTGGACACAAGCACCCAAGAGTCTCCTCACTAGCAGTCAGGGCACAGAGATCACACTGTCACGTCGTGTCTGTGCAGCTCAGAGACCTGAGCAAGTGAACACAGGCCAGAGAAGAGAGCAACGGTCTACTGACTCCAGCTCTGCCCTCTACGCTTTCCACCAACACCCAATTCCCAGCCCAACTCAGCCCTCAGTCCCATTTATCCCATGATAAATGCCTTTTGGTGCCTCCAGACGGAAGCGACAGCCTCACCAGGAATGGTTTTACTGTCGCCCATGCTCTGGATCTTCCTGTCCAGGATGCGACGTCCTCTGCTGAGCGTCTTCAGGAACTGATCCTCTTCTTCATTGATGATGTCCTTCACCATATCTGGGTCCTTTTTCAGCTCAGGAAAGGCATCTCCCTGCACACCCAGGAGGATTCAGCACGGAGATCTGCACACCTCGGCAGATGACACCATCAGATACAGTGGAGTGGGGGAAGAGCTTACCAGTGACTGCACCACAACGTCCACCAGTGTAGCAAAGAAGCCTTTGGGGGCATTGAGCTTCTCATGGGAGTAACGCACAGCCCGGCGGAGAATCCGTCTCAGCACATACCTATGGAACACAATCACAGAAGGTTTGGGTTGGAATGGACCTCAAAGATCATCTAGTTTCAACCCCTCTGCCATGAGCAGGGTTGCCAGCCACCATATCAAGCTGCCCTGGGCCCCATTCAACCTGGCCTCAAACACCTCCAGGGATGGGGCACCCACACCATCTGTGGGCAGCCCGTGTCAGGGCCTCACTGCCCTCTCAGTGATAAAACAGCAGAGCCCCTCAATGCAAGTGTCACACCTCTGATTTGTTCTCAGGGGATGCACCAGGGATCCTGCCCAGTCCTCAGCTCCACGGCTCAGATTTGCTGTGTGCTTAAGAGTCAATCCTGAGTCCAGCAGTACCCACAGCACGTCCCCTCAGCCCAAATTTCATTGCTTTTATGACAGTAGAACTGCACCAAACAGGCTTATCAGGCCTATCAGTCCACAGCAGTCCTCTCTGCGGGAGTCTCAATCCCCCGGTGCCAGGGTGGGCTTTCTTAAGCTTTGGTTCTTGTCACTGGCAGCTCAAATCCAGCTCAGACCTGTGTGTCCTGTTTTTTAGCTGGACCTTACCATCAGATTCAAATACACTGAACTAATGCTCCCTTACGCATTGGATTCAGACCTCCCAGAGACACACCAGATCCCGTGCTGAACAGAACGGACAGAGCAGCACTGCAGCAGCTCCCTCCTTACCCTCTGCCAGTGTTGTCAGGTCTGCCACCATCAGAGAGGGCCAGCGTGATGGTCCGTGCGTGGTCTGCCAGCACACGGTACGCCATGTCTATGCCATCCGCATCCTCAGCACCAACCTGCCCCATGTACGGCCTGGCACCTGTGCCCTGCGTGGGGAGGAGAACACAGGGATCAGCAGCAGGGCAGAACAACGGGGAAGCACCTCAGAAGCCAAACCCATCCCACAGAGATGGTACACTCCTCTGGGAAAGAGGTGAGTGGAGGAAGGCAGGGAGCTCTGCATTCTCAGCCTGTGTTCTCAGGGCTGAAGGACATCCAGAAGCAGAGGGAGGTAAAGCCAGCTTAATCCACCACTAAGAGCCCAGGGCTCTTAGAGGTGAGGGAGAGGGACATATTGTAATGGGAATCAAGAGGGAAAACATCTGTTTTGAGCACTGGCTCACAGACTCTGTCCTGACATAACTTGCCCAGCCAAGAAACCTTCCAAATTCTGCCACGTGGCAGAGGATCCCAGCTTCCCTGCTTCAGTGCGTTTCTATCTGTACCCCAGAGAAAAACACTGCTATAACAAAGCAGTGCCTGCACGTGGTGCAGTTTGCTAGAAACACCTGGGAAAGCTGCACTACTCCTGTCCCTTGTTTTCCTTGGGAAATATTCCCCAAGGCAGTAATTACTGGGCCAGCCAGAGCTCCTACCCTCAGCAAAGTACAGACCCGTGGGGCTGGCAGCAACTGGGAAAACACCTGCAGATATAAGCATTCCGACCTCACCTGCCCCACACATCTCCCCAGGGATCCAGGCAATGGATGCAGTGGGATCAGGCCCAGATTCCCCAGTTTGTACCTTCTGGATGGCTTCAAAGTAAGGAAGGAAAAGGTCGGTGTCATAGTTGGACATCTTGTTCTGCAGCACAGAAACCAGCCGTTCCAAACCCATCCCAGTGTCAATGCTTTTCTTGGGAAGAGGTTTCAGGCTCCCATCGGCTTCCCTGCCCAGACACAGAAAGGAAGACAAGCTGTCACAGATGGAGGCAGTGGAGCAATACCAGAATTCAGCTTGCTACAGCACCCAAATTGCTGAAGATGTTCGCGGGGATAGGAAAGAGGCCTCAGCAAACAGCAAAGCAGTACAGGGGCACCTGGGTTAGAACACTGGCAATGCAGCCAAGCAGCTGGGCTGGGGAGCAGCTCTCGCTCACCTGTTGAACTGTATGAAGACCAAATTCCAGATCTCCAGGACGTTGGGGTCATCCTGATTGACCAGGTGCGAAGCATCTCTGTCCCCAATTCGGTCATAGTGGATCTCACTGCAAGGGCCACAGGGGCCCGTGTCACCCATCTCCCAGAAGTTATCCTTCATATTGCCAGGCAGAATCCTCCCCTCAGCCAGCCTGCAACAAAAAGCTCCTACTGAACAAGAGACTTACAGCAAGGCAGGAGGTCCCCCAAGTGTGGGAGAATCTCAACAGGGAAACCTCAGCCCACGAGTTCCCTGCATCAGTTTGTCTCAGGAGGCTGACAATTCAAGAATCTAACTTCTAAGACTTTACCACCCAGGTTCCCCACTGAGGAGTACCAGCTGGAAGGCAGAGATGGACACAACACCCCACCAAAGCTGCCACTGAGAACACAGCTGCACCTTTGACATCGACACAAGCAAGAGTAGGACCGGAGAGGACAGGGCTGAGTGGGAAACTGAAGGTTAGAGAAACCTAATAGGTTCAAAATAGAATCAGACTGAGGTTGAAGGAGCACATCCCCAAGCAGAGACTAAGGGGAAGAGATGAATGACCTGCTAACATACTTGGTCCAATGACTGCGAGTGCTGGGAGGAGAAGAATAGTATACAGATCACAGCCAGGTTTGCCTGCTTTCCCTGAACAGTATCTTAACTGCTGTCAGACAGACAGACAGCTCATTGATCTGACACAGCAGGGCACTTCTTACGTCCTTAAGCTTATAAAAGAGATTCTGCAAAGAAAACTCTAAGGTTTGACCTAAGTCTCAGTCCCTTCTATCTAGCATCAGTGCTTCCTTGTGGCTCTGCAGCTCTACCACCCAGCAAACATCATTGGTGATGCTTCGACTTTGTTAAAACCTCCTGCTGTGCGTGCTCTGCCTCAGCACATGGCATCTTTCTCTGAAGAAAGGCAGACGGCAGCTGCTCATCAAAACACAAAGCCTTCTCAGTTAAAGGCCCTCACCCCAAATCCAGCCAGATCTGCTTGCATTCCAGGTCTGGCTGCAGTCCTGCAGCCTCATTTCCACCAAAGTAAGTGACATAGAGTCTTTCTGCAGGGATGCCAAACTCCTTGGTGAGAAGGTCCAGTGCCAGTTTACAAGCAAGTTCCTGCAGAAGGAAAGAGGAGCTGAGTATGTGAGGGCAAACAGGGCTTCTCTTCAGCATGCAGTACCTGCTCATTTAGGGGACTGGCTACTATAGGGGATCACTGGCTGACTACGATCTCTTCAGAGTATCATTCAAACATGCAGAAACCTTCCACACAGTCTCTCCTGAGGTCCCCCTGTACTACCAGCCCTAACTGACAGGAGCTGGACTAGGACAGCTGTCAAAGAAACAATCCAGAGCTTTCAGACCTTTGGCTTAAGAAACAGGCAAACTAGTATATGTAGCAAGCAGGACACACAACACAGCTTACATAGCCTTGCAGGTGAAACCAAGTTAAAGCCTATACTCCTCAGCAAAAAAAATAAATAAAAAAGCCCTTGAAATCTGCTGATAATGCTGTATTCTTCATAATCCCTTTGTAATATGAACCTCACAATAGCAAGAAGCTTGGGAATATTGTTATTTTATGACCACAGCTCCAGGACAGCCGCTAAAACTTCGACCTGAAGACTTCAAACTGCCAGTGTTAATACAATATAATCAGTATTGTAAATCTTAAGCGATTTATCACAAAATATTCTGCAGAGCTGGGGGAGCCAAGTATACTTTAGGAGCCCCCCTGTGCCAAAACAGACTCCTTCCTCTTGGCAAACTCTGCTGAGCTCACAGAGACGTGACTTTGTGTTTCAGATCAGCCTATTTTACCTTGAAATAATCCCCAAAGGACCAGGAGCCCAACATCTCGAAGAAGGTGTGGTGGTAGACATCCTTTCCCACGTCGTCCAGGTCATTGTGCTTGCCCCCGGCTCGGATGCACTTCTGAGTGTTGGTGGCTCTGCTCAGTTTAGCAAGTGGGTGCGAGGGGTCGATAGTGTTGAGGAAGATGGGTTTGAACTGAGAGGAAAGAAAAAAAGAAGAATCAAGGCAAGCCTTGCTTTAGATGTTAAAAGCAACAGCGAGGCATTGAGTATCTTCTGTATCGTGGCACTGCCGGCCTGGATGTCCCAGAGGCAGCCTTCAGTCTGCTGCATGTGATGAGGATGCAGGACCCAGCACACACGCCTGGAGCACGCAAACCCCACAGCTTCCAAAGGGACTGAAAACAGCCAGATTCCCAATTGCCAAAAAGACAGGGAAAACTCCAGAAAAACCCTTCCAGCAGCCCCAACCGCTCGCCAGAGATGCTGGTGCTCATTTGTGCCAGCTCTGCAACTATTTGCAGTGCTAGCTGTGGTCCAAAGGGTCAAGGAGGGCAGGCTGGCAGCGCTCCCATCTCTGCACTGTCAGCCCTGGAAGCANACTCGCCAGAGATGCTGGTGCTCATTTGTGCCAGGATTCTCTCTGCAACTATTTGCAGTGCTAGCTGTGGGCCAAAGGGTCAAGGAGGGCAGGCTGGCAGCGCTCCCATCTCTGCACTGTCAGCCCTGGAAGCACACAAACCTCTCTTGCCAACTCTGCAGCAGCACTCCTGCAGATGCAGCATCCACCTCCCTGTGACCAGAAGTGGNCACAAACCTCTCTTGCCAACTCTGCAGCAGCACTCCTGCAGATGCAGCATCCACCTCCCTGTGACCAGAAGTGGAGAACACAAAGCTAATTTGCCACGCAATCAGCAGAAGAGACTGGTAGTTACTTGGTGTTTGAGAACACTTCAGGATGCGAGCAGCCAAATATAAACCTCATTTCAGTGAAAGCAGAGCAGTGGGAAAGCAGCTCTGCTCAGGGAGCAGGCACTGATGGGCGAAGGGAGAACTGAACCTCCTGCAAGGTGAACTCAACCACAGCTGGAAAGAAGTCAGCTAAGATGGGTACGTGCACTGCCGAGATCTGTCTGCAGGAGGCTTTAAGCTCTGCTTCACAGTACCACAGTTTGAGTTGGAGGAGGCCATTAAAGGCCATCTAGTCCAATCCCACTGCAGTGAATGGATGAACCTACAGCCCATCACGTTGCTCAGGGCCGTGTGCTGCTCTACAAACAATCGGTCAGCTCTGATGCTCATTAGGAAGGAACGGGCAACTCCAAAGGCTCTGCAAACAGCATGGCCACTTCAGCTGCTGCCGCAAGGACCGGAGCTGGAATTCTACCTGGTTCATGCCAGCGTTAGCAAACAGCAGCGTGGGGTCATCCAGGGGGATGGTGGAAGAGGAGTGCACGTAGGTGTGCTGGTTCTCCTTGAAGAAGTCAATGAAGCGCTGCCGGATCTGGCTCGCTGTCAGCGTGGATTCCATCTCGGAGCCGCGAGTCCGAAGCAAGCAGGAGGGAAGGCAGCAGCGCTGGTGCAGTCTGAGGGGACAGCCAGGAAGCAAGGCTCTCAGGTGCCGGCAGCTCGGGCAGAAGGATGAGGAGCACCGCCTTTACTTCCTGAAAGCCCCACCACACCGAAACCGTCCCCCCATTAACCACCTTCCTCCGCTTCCTTCCCCCGTGACCCTGACCCTGAGCACCGGC
>PPHD01021036.1:0-12564 GCA_002909625.1 Bambusicola thoracicus | reverse complement strand
GTTTTGTTTTGTTTTGTTTTCATTTTTGTTTTTAGTCAGAAAAATATTCAATAATTTTAAATGAAACCAGTCACTGCATTCCATCATGTCAGTCTGCAACCAAAAATTTATATCCCTGAGGTCACCAGTGGGTCAGAAGGTCATTAATGGGAAAAAAACATGATACATAATTGAACAGTAAAAATACAATTCGTTGTTGCTATAGTAACAATACAAACAGAAACAAGGCACTGAGAAACACTTTCAAACAGCGATTTCTGTCCAAAGTACACAGGAGGTTATTTGGCAGCTATTTTAACAGTGGGGCACTCTGGGTGAGATGGGAACCTGAGCAGCCTCTGCTCACAGAGGGCACAGAATGAACAAATCACTGCAACCAGCAGCCTCGGTGTCACAGCAAACAGCTGCATGCAGCTAAAGCAATGAGGTCTGGGCAAAATTGAGGGCTCATGAATGAGCTCAGGTTTGATATGCAGAATGAAAGAAATGGGAGCTGAGAAGAAGTCCTGCAGTGGTTTGTCTCCCCAGCAAAATGGCTAACCTCGTGTGTTTTTTTGCTTGTTTGTTTGTTGTTGCTGTTGTTGTTGTTGTTGTTTTACAGGTTGGTAATCACTGAAGTCATTTTTTCCCAGTCTGAAGTAAATCCACTTTATGGTGAATAAATTGCTAAGCCATGTCTTCCTTCTGTGCCTTGCTGCCAGAGGATTTGCAACAAATACCTACTACTGAGAATTAAAAAAAAAATAAAAAAAAAATCTAGTAATGTGATCCACTATAATTTTGCCCAGTAAAATCACATTGAAATCAAATTATCTTCTTTTACAAGTGTACTATTTATATTTCTGCACTTCTAGAATTCTTTCTTTATTCAGGCACAGATGTCATTATATTATAAAGAACAACCAAGTGCCTGTTACACCTGAGTTTCATTTACAGAAAAGTTGATTTAAAGTGAAAAACTGTGTACGTCGATCTAAGTTTAAAAAAAGAAAAGAAAAAAAAAGTTACAAAAAGTAAAAGCAGCTAGAAAAACTCATGACAGTAAGAATATGCTAGACTAGAGGTTATTATTTATAAATCATTGACTCTGACTCGCCGAGAATAAAAAGCTTTCTACTCGTCCTCAGAAGGTTCTCCCAGTGATTTGCAGAACAAACTCTATAACCACGAAGTAGTTGTGGAGCAGGTACGTTTTATTCAGCAGGTGGGGTGCAGAGGGCATAACTCCTTCCTCGACTGCACACCGAAAGCAGGTAAACGTCCCTCCTTTTAGAAGGAATACACAAGTATTTATGGTACAAGGAGTGGTTGTTACAACTGATTCCAGTACAGTATTCCACACCTATTCTTCGCCCCAAACCCCACCCCTAACTAATGGCCCCATATCGTTCCCATTGTTCATGCTCAACTACTCGTAACAACCTAGCAGATTAGCCTTTTATTCACCAGCCAGCAAGAACTGCAGTTAAGACACCTCAGTCCTTCACAGATTTTCCTATTTGAACATGTGTTGAGTTCTCGTAAGTGTAAGAGACTGTTTTCATTGTCAGTTTGGGAAGACTAAATACACCAGTGATGTTCTCAAAACAAGTGAAAAAAAAAAAAAAAAAAAAAAAGGCACATAAAATGCAGCAGCACGGAGGGAGTAGATGAATGTGAAAATTTCAGTTCATAATAAACATTTGAAAGCTGCTCATTCGTCTTCTATTTCATCTCTGTAATATTGCTATTCAACTGTTTTATGGCCAATTGGTATTAAGAAAAGGTGAAGCAACAATCTTCCTGCTACTGCATTTGCTGAATTGTCTGTTTCTAAATAGTGATAAAGAAAAGCTGTAGCAAAAGCATATCAACAAAAACAAACATACAGAAATCCAAGAAGCAAACATACAAAAAAAAATACAAACTTCCAGACAATCTTTAATTTGTTCTCAATGGTGAAGTTTGGTCATTGCCTGAAAATAGTTTCTAAGTATTTTTAAAATCCAGACCAAGCATGCTTTTTCTATCAGACATCTTTAAAAAATTACAGTGTTAGAGAGGATCTATAAAAAAAAACAGGGAAAAAAAAAACAAAACTGGCATTCTGTTCTCTCAGCTCACAGCAAGTTACAGTGCCAAACAGACCTGTAAAAATGAGTGGTATGCTGTATGCACTGGCACACACACCGGCTGCAGAGCAAAGAAACCTTTGGGGAGCAGGCTGTTGGCCTGGTAGATCCATGCACAGGATGCAGACAACATATCCACCTGCTCCCTGTCAGCGAGTGCAACCAGCCAGAAAGTGCCAGTGAGTTTCCTGCTTGCCAGTTCATGTGGGCAATACTCCACTTGGTTGGATTCCAGTTCTTTCACTTGTGGACTGATGATGATGGCCATTTCAGCCATTTCATCTATTCACATCCTCATTACATTCATGAGTGTGTCCCCCCTAGAGTATCGTTTGCCGTGATACCATAGTTGAAAGCCACCAGATAGCTTTTTTCCCTTGAGACCCCAAGAACGTTTGCTGGATTTATGATGAAAAAAAAATCCTATCC
The DNA here is from genome assembly GCA_002909625.1 of Bambusicola thoracicus. NCBI lineage: Eukaryota > Metazoa > Chordata > Aves > Galliformes > Phasianidae > Bambusicola > Bambusicola thoracicus. Next base: position 10,024 of record PPHD01021036.1, on the reverse strand, counting down.
AAACTAACTTCAACACAGATCTAATTAAAATACTTTGTTATTCAGTAGATGCATAAAAGAAGCCATTTAAAGCTCTATGAATTTGACAGACCACTGTTTTTTAGTTAGAATATATAAATACCCTGAAGTCAAAACAGAGTTTTCCTTGACCTGACAGGTGCATTATAATATTTTTTAGTATGAGAGAAAATGAGGTATTTAGAATCGATTCAGATGCTGACAATGTTGTCAGTACGGTTAATCTTGACTCTTAGGGACATCATGAAAATTAGCATATCTATCTAGCCTGCTAAAAGGGAGATTAGTGCCATCGTTAACTAACAAAGAGTGTGTGAATGGGAGAGGTGGGGTCGAGGTCTCATGACCACTGCATCCCTCTCTCCAAGTTTACCCAAACGCATACAAGGGACATGCCTTTGTTCTGTTGGGTGCACAGTTAGGTTGAAGGATCCACTCCTACACACGTATTAGACAGTTCCTGCTTCTTGATATCACACTGGTCTTCACGAGTTTTATTTGGGCTGGTACTTGTCTACTAACAATGATACCTAGCATGCAACTGTACTGTATTTCTTTTAAACGCAAGGTCAGAAACTAAATTGACTATCAGCAAACTTATTAGTACACAACCTGACTTCCCTTAAGCAGTAAATCTGATTTTAATGGAGTAACTCCATCGTCACTGTATGTAATTAGAAGAGGAGGAAAAAAAAGGTTGTCTTTAGTTTTATTTTTATTGCTTAAATATCCCTCCCATGTTTTGCTCTCCATTGTTCATTTCAGCTTTGTTCCCTTGAAACCTTGGCTCCAGTGGCAAATAATCTGATGCACTGCCACAAGAGCACAGTATTAAGCACCGTAGCTCCCAAGGGAGTACATTTTTTCATATGTTTACAAATGAAGTTTTCAGTTTGGGTAAGACTAGGTCATTTTGTGGAGTGTATGTCAGATTTCTGTAGTAAATCTCATTACGTTTTAAGTGGATTTTGTGCACAAAAATGAAATGAAAAATAGACAATCCCATGTGAGAAATTCAAACACAACATATATCTTGATTCCATTTATTCACGAGGTCTGCTTACCATTATTCTTAACATTATTTTTCAATCCAATTCATGTATCCTCTTCTCTTTCATCTATCATCAGCAGCGCTTTTCCTGAGCACTGCCTATTCTGAAAATACTTTGTTTTTTACCAAGTCATATTTACAATGATGAGAGCTGGTAAAACATCCTGTAGAACCTCTTGCAAATCTCCCCTTTCTTTTTAGGGGTTTTGTATAAAACTATCAAGTCAGAATTACTCAGAAGGATTAAGACCAGAGATATTTATAAGCAACAGCTGCTGTAGTAAAATCTTCAGGAAAAAAAAAAATAATGAATTTGAGTATTTCAGTTCATCACAGTAGAAACACAGATTTTCCACATGCTTTTCCATGAAATTACTTTACAATATATTTCCAACTTACAAGGATTTAAGTTGTATTTAGGTGACCCAACAGACTATACTCAGACTGATACATATGGTATATATATTGATACACACATATATCACCTTAGGAATATTTTCACGTGAGTATCCAATAGATTTTTTAATATGGTGGTACTGATGTGTGGAATCAAACTCTATAACCCGGTTAGTTTATAAAGCAGGTATGGTTCATTCGGCCAGCCAGGTGCAAGGGGGATCACTCCACCAAACTTGCACACCAGCAAGCAAAAACGCTACATATTTGTAAGCCAAGTCAAAACATATTCAGCAGAATTCTTGGAACCTGTCTACATATTCATTATCCCTCCGGAAATTCATTTACATACTGCCCCTCCCCTGGCACATGCGTTGTCTGTAGTAGGGGTCTCCCTCTGGTGGTTGTGGGAATGAAGTCAGAAGTCTTCCTCATGAAGGCTTGATGTCTTCCTCAGTCTGACCTTCTTATGGTGCATTCAAACCAATCAAAGCCATTCGTTTTGTACTGTTCCTTTCTTTGTGTTTGCACAGCTGATCATGAAATGTTGCGATGTCGTTCTCCTTCCCTAGTTTTCAAAGCTAGCTCTATATGTTCATACCCCAGACCCACCTGAGCTCCTGATCTCAGTACTGAAATAGACTATGTAGTCACCAAGAACCAATCTTTTCATGAGCTCATAGCTGTCTCAGAGCAGAATAAAATAGCTTAGAGTAGTAAAGGGCGCATCAAGTTTGATAGTCAAGCTATTGTGCTCACTTTCAGAAGTAATGCAATGTTCAGTGCAGTGAAAAAAATTAATGAGTTTCCAATTAAAACTTGCATCTGCCATATCAAGTAGGCAGTCTTGCAGGTCCCGTGTGTATATTTCACACATAAATTTGTTCCTCCAATACACAGTCTAAATTAAGAAGATGCCAGCAGCACTCAGAATCTTTCATGATCCTTACTTGGTATGTATAGTCTGAAGGAATAGTAAATAACCATGCTTGTCCAAAATCGATGAGTACATAGACAGTGCTGCCTTCTAATGTATTTTCTTCTTAAGAAAAAGCATTCCCTCTTATTTGCAGATACTTCCCAAGATTTCACATCTGACTTTGGAATAAAAACCTGTGGGCATGTTTGTCCTCCTTTCCTTCCTCACATTAAAATCTTTTCTCATGCTTATGCTAGCCACTGTCATCTTGATTCATATGAGTTCGGCATACTGTGCTACAGCTACATTCTGTACATCTTCCAGTGCATTCTCCCACTGAAATTACCTGCTGACATTAGCAAATACTAGCAAGCACCTAAGGACCAGTATCACAGAATCACAGAATCATAGAATCACCAAGGTTGGAAAAGACCTACAAGATCATCCAGTCCAAACATCCACCTATCACAAATAGTTCCCACTAAACAATGTCCCTCAATGCAATATCTCGTTCTGTCCTCGAACATCTCCAGGGTCTGTGACTCTACCACAGCCCTGGGCAGCCCATTCCAATGCCTGATCACTCTTTCAAAAAAGTAGTATTTCCTGATGTCCAGCCTGAACCTCCTCGGCGCAACTCCTCGGCCATTCCCTCTAGTCCTATCACTAGTTACACTAAAGAAAAGGCTGACACCCAGGTAGCTGTGGTAAGGTCTCCCCTGAGCTTTCTCTTCTCCAGACTGAGCAATCCCAGCTCCCTCAGCTGCTCCTCAAAAGGCCTGTGCTCCTGACCATTCACCAGCTTCATTGTCCTTCTCTAGATGCACTCTAGGGCCTCATAGTCTTTCTTGTAGTCAGGGGCCCAAAACTGAGTACAGTACTCGAGGTGCAGCCTCACTAGGTTGAGTACAGAGGGACAATTACTTCCCTGGTCCTGCTGGCAACGCTATTTCTGATACAAACCAGGATGCCATTGGCCTTGTTGGCCACCTGGGCACACTAATCACTCAGGTTCAGCTGAGCAACAATCAATACCCCCAGGTCCATTTCCTCTACACAGTCTTCCAGCCACTCTGCCCCAAGCCTGAATAGTTGCTTGGGGTTGTTGTGGCCAAGGTGCAGGACCTGGCACTTGCTGTTGTTGAAACTCATTCTATTGGCTTCAGCCCAACAAACTGTCCAGATCCCTCTGTAGGGCCTTTCTACCCTGCAGGCAGATTGATACCTCCTGCCAACTTGGTGTCACCTGCAAACTAACTGAGGGTGCACTCAGTGCCCATATTCAGGTTATCAATAATCAAGATATCAGAGAGGACAGGCCCCAGCACTGACCCCTGGGGAATACCACTTGTGACAAATTGCCATCTGGATTTAACTCCACTCACCACTAGTCTCTGGAACCAGCCCTCTAGCCAGCTTCTTACCCTGCAAAGAGTGTGCCAGTCCAAGCCATGGGCTGCCAGCTTCTATAGGAGAATACTGTGGGAGGCAGAGTTGAAGGCCTTGCTGAAGTCATGCCTTTCCCTCATCCGCCAGGCAGATCACTAGATCACAGCAAGAGGTCAGGTTGGTCAAGCAAGGCCCTCCCTTCCTTGTTGGCTGGGCCTGATCCTCCAGTTGTCCCACACATATCGTGTGATCTCCCTCAAGATGATCTGCTCCATAATCTTCTCTGGCACCAAGGTCAGGATGACAGGCCTGTAGTTCCTTAGATCTTCCTTATGACCCTTCTTGTAGATGGGAGTTACACTGGCAAGTCTCTAATCCTCTGGGACCTCTCCAGTTGACCACAAATGCTGATAGATGATGGGAAATGGCTTGGCTATCACCTTCACCAGTTCCCTCAGCACTTTCAGATGAATCTCATCTGGACCCACAGACTTGTGGCTGAGCAGGTGGAATAGTAGGTCTCTGACTGTTTCCTCCTGTACTGTGGGGGGTTTATTCAGCACCCCACCTGAGACTTCCAAGTCAGAGAGTACCCTGAGGATAACTGGCCTGGTTTAAAGACAGATGTAAGGAAGGCATTGAGAACCTCACCCTTTTCCTTATCTTCAGTGGTCACGTTCCCAGCCACATCCAGTAAGGAATGGAGAGTCTCCTTGGTCTTCCTCTTACTGTTTATATATCTGTAAAAGAGTTTCTTGTCCCCTTTTACTCCAGTGGACAAGTTGAGTCCAAGCTGGGCTTTTGCCTTTCTAATTTTCTCCTGCACATCCTAACAACTTCTCTGTAGTCTCGCCGAATTGGCCATCCTGTCTTCCACAGGAGGTAGATTCTCTTTCTCTCCTGAAGCATCAGGAAAAGCTCCCTGTTCATCCACACCAGTCTTCTTCCCCACCAGCCCATTTTGCTGCTCAGGACTTGTTCCAGCACCTTTAAGACTTCCTTCTAGTAGAGCAACCAGCCTTTCTGGACCCCTTTATCCACCAAGACTGCATCCCAGGGGAACCTTCCTGCTAGTCTTCTGAACAATTCAAAATCTGCCCTTTGGAAGTTCAAGGTAGCAGTTTTGTTGTCCCCTCTCCTGTCTCCACCGAGAATCAAGAACTCTACCATTTCACAGTCACTGTCCAAGACAGCCCCCAACCTCCACATCTCCCATCATTCCTTCTCTGTTTGCAGACAGCAGGTCTAGCAGGGCACCTCCCCTGGTAGGCTCTCTTACCAGCTACAGAAGGAAGTTGTCTTCCATACACTCTAGAAACCTCCTAGACAACTTCATCTGTGTTGTGTTGTATTACCAGCATATATCAGGGGCTGGTGATCACACAACTTCTGCCTGCTGTTCATACAGTACATCATCTGTCTTTTCATCCTGCTTAGGCAGTCTATAACAGACCCCAACCACAATGTCTGCCTTGTTGGCCCTTCCACTGATCCTTATCCATAGAGATTCAACTTTACCATCTCCAGTCACAAGCTCAATAATATCATAACACTCTCTAACATAGAGAGGCACACCACCACCCCTCCTTCCTTGCTTATCCTTTCTGAAGAGCTTGTAGCCACCCATTGCAGCACTCCAGTCATGGGAGCAATCCCACCATGTTTCTGTAATGGCAACTAAGTCACAGTTTGCCTGCAGCTCCTTCTGTTTGGAAGAGCACGTTGTGTGCATTGATATAGATACGCTTCAGCTAAGGCCCTTGCCTCACCCCTAATCCTGTCATTGTTCACCTAGGCTCTAGCTGGCAGTAAGTGTTTCTTGTATTGTTCTATTCTGTGCAGAGGAATGGGAGTGGAAGTGTCTGCAATGCTGTACGCAGCATGAAGAAGTTTACAGATAATCACATTGCTGAAAGCAAAAATGACAGTGAGATTTCTCTCTCAGATTTTGATCTGAAAAATTCAAAAGTGTTTTTAAAAGCTGTACACATGAATAATACAGAGGGGAGATTTAAGCACTCAAGCATAGTACATTTCCATCTAATAAGAAAGTACAGCATTGCACCCTGTCAGTTTAGGAACATTCTCTCTCTCCTACCCATTTGTGAAGAAGAGTAGGGAATGCATAACAATAAAAGGATTATTTCAAAGAATCTCAGAAATCATTGTATCTAGTCCATAAAGGATTTTGTGTGAGGTTATTCCCAATCTTATTAATTCTTTCAGATATGCTCTTAAAACATCTACAAGATGGCTACTGTATCTATATAAGAGAGAACTCAGGAGAAGGGGAACACAGAAATCTCTCAGATGAATACATATGCTCAACACTCATAAATATTGATGTGTTGTCTTCACATTGATGAAATCTAGAGGTAGTCTTCATCTCATTTTAACATAAGGACTAGAATAAAATGCTGGTGAAATAAAATTCAACTGTTGAGTATGAAAAGATACTCAGGAAGCCTAGCCTCACTGAGAACTCAGATCAGGTATTTCAAAGTACTGGACCAATATATTAAACACAAGCCCACCATCTGTTTGATTACAGGCAGTAAGAAACCTCTACTTTTCTCTTCACAAAAGTATTTCTATACCAACAAGAAACCTTTTCTGCTTATTTATGTGCTTTTCTAAACAAGAATGTTTGAGAGAGAAAAGAAAGAAAAACACTTTAGCTTACTGGGAAATTTGTTTTCTTATTTGATTTGTACAATTGAAAGAGCGTATTTCTGTGAATAATGAGAACAAGTACAACCACTTTAGTTAAAGTGTTTGCATTGGTTTCTCTTCTTGCTGCTCATGAAGGCGGTACTTGATGTCTTGATTTTTGCTCACTCACAGAATTTTTAGAAATCTAAAAAGATAGTTCCTTCTTTTTTCACATTGCAAGAGTTTAAGACAGAAGAAGGTGTTACAGGAGCAAGTGAAGAGTTAAGTTCATATGTAATGAACTAAAGGAATGCTTATTCTAAAGTTTATTTTACTTAGAATCATAGAATAGTTTGGGTTGGAAGGGATCATAAAAATCAATCCCCCTCCGATGGACTGGTTACTACCAGTCGATGATCAGGTTGCCCAGGGCTCCATGCAACCTGACCTTGAACACCTCCAGAGATGGGACATACACAACCCCTCTCAGCAATCTGTGCCAGTGTATCATCATGATCTGAGTAAAGAATTTCCCCCTAACATCTAATGTAAGTGTCCCCTATCTTAGTTTAAAACCATTCTCCTTGTTCTATCATTATGAGACCATGTAAAAAAGTGCTCTCCCTCCTGTTTATAAGTTTCCTCTACGTACTGGAAAGCAACAAGATTTCTCTGGAGCCTTCTCTTCTACAGGTTGAAAAAGCCCAATGCCCTCTGCCTGTCTTCATAGGAGAGGTGCTCCAGCCCCCTGATCATCTTCTTGGTCTTCCCTGGGACCAGCTCCAATAGCTCCATATATTTCTGGTGCTGGGAGTCCATGGGCCTGGATGCAGTAGTGCAGGTGGGCCATCACAGGTGATAGAATAGAAGGGGACAATCACCTCCCTCATCCTGCCTGTCATCCTTCTTAAAATGTAGCCCAGGATGCAGTTGGCCTTCTAAACTGCAAGAGCACACTGCTGGCTCATGTCAAAATTTTGTCCACCAGGAGCCCAAAGTCCTTCTCTACAGTCTGTATACATGTCTGAGATTGTCATGAACCAAGTGCAAAGTCTTGCTGAAAGCCAATGCTTACTTCTAAATTTCTAATCTAATGTTTTGTTGTAGTGTTTTCAAGTTTCCCACATCATTCTGGGTTTTTTTATTTTTTTGAGGGGGTATGATTTTATGTGTAATGTGATTATGATTTATGTGTAATATCTCTATTCCATGTCACTCTGATGCCCTTAGACAGATCATATTGCTATTTACTTATTTATTTTTATTTTATCGTGAGTCAATGGATAACACTTTTGATCTGAAATTTTACATACTCAAAAATGCATTTTTTTTATTCTTCCATAATAGCCATTCAACCTTGAGAAGAATAAATATTCCTGCAGATATTCTCTCAAAGTGAGATGGTTTTTTGCATCCCATCTACCTTAATCTTGTGTGCATTATTAATTAGTAATTGCCTTAGATTATTAGTAATAGAATAGTGCATTAACATTAAGACACTTACAGCTGTTGCACTTTTGCGGACAATAACTAATTCATGCCAAAAATCCTACGCTATACTGCTTCAGTGCATTTTTAAATTTCCACTGCCACTAGAGATGGCAATTTTCTGTTGTTATTTTGAACATACTTGGTGATCTCAGCTCTTGGCTCAAATGCTTTTATAAGCCTGTACACAAAGGATTTTGTGCTTTAAAACAGATGCCCAAGGGGCCATGTCATTGCCTCTGAAGGCTGGGATAGAGAAAGCCAGATGCCCGCAGCAGGGCTGATGTCCCAGGTGCTGTGAAAACTGGGTCACAGCTCTGCTGGCAGGCTCCAGGGTGTGTCTCCCCATGAGCCACAAACTCCTCAGTGAGTTTCCTAACAGGCTGCCCCAGCAGCCAAGAACTAGCCAAGCAGGTTCATCATAAAGGCCTGCTTTGCATGCTCTCTACCAGTCAGCAGTCCCATAGACTAGCAAATGGAGAAAATCGTGGGAATAAGTAGAATAATATGGACAGGTTAGATCTCCTCTCTCTTACCTTCTCAACAGAGGGGAATCTGTCTATCTGCTTCAAATAAGAGACCTGAAATCTAGACCAGATGAATTGATGCTGGCAAGAAAAACATAAGAGGAATCAAATACTGCCAGTTTCTAGCTGAGAAAGTGTCCTGGTACAGAAAAAATAGAGACATTCTCTGGAGAAACTTCAGTACCACGTTATTTCTCTTATCACAGAGTTGTCCAGTAGCATTTCATCAGTCTTTTCCAGTCAAATGTTTTAAGCCATAAGGATATTTATCTTCAGGGTAACAGATGAAAGATGGTCACAACCAGTTTTAAGAAAAGCCAGACACAGCATTCACACCATTTCTGCTTCCTCCCAGAAGCTCATATTCTATGCTGGATGGCAAATGTCCCATGGTGAGTTTTCACCTGAACTTCTAGTTTTACCAGAATGAGGCTGAATTTTCTTTCAAGGATTGTTCAGATGAGCGCTGTTACTGTTGTCAGCCATTAAAGCACTACTGATGCATACAAGATGTACTGGATTAGGTTCTTTTATGACAATACCTGGGTGTTAGGAAAATTTCTGCTTCGATAAGCTTGCTCGATCATTTTTATCCCAAAAAGAGACAGAGGAAGCTTTAGCTCTCTTTATTCAAATGAAGGGAGAGTTAACTGGGGTATAACCTTATGGAGTCTCTCAATGTGCTGAGGCATGCAGCTGCTCTTTTGTCCCTGTACCCTGACACTAGTGAGCCCTTACCCCTTTCCCCATTGGCTGAGGTAATTGGGGTATACAGTCTTCTTGATTTACTTACCAGCCACCCCCCCAGTAGGTACCCTCCTTCGTTTGCACTGTTTATACGTACTTTATAATCCGCGTTCTGAGTTTGTTGTTTTGTCCAGCTAGAACTGTCTTTGTATCCTGTAAAATCTATCACTCTCTGTTCTGCCCAGCAAACAAAATTTACATGCAGGTGTTAAGTTAGCATCTCCTGCCATACACTTGCAAGATAAGTTTGCTTAACCAGATCCTTATGACTGACACTCTTCTCAGCTTTTTCTTCATCTTGTTTTGCAGGGATCCCTATCATTCCTTTGTTTGTCCCAAGTTTTATTTTTCAAGGATACTTTATCCTTGTTCTTCCCTCACATGGCATACACAATACTTTTGTAGGTATGGTTTCTAGTAGCTCCAGTGAAAATAACTGCAATGTGGTATTACAAAGCAGCATTCCTTTGTTCCTCACTGTGCACACCAGGTGACTTGACAAACAAGTGCACTCACTCAAGTTCAGGTTCTACATTTATACAGTAAATACGTACATATGTGGTACGGTGGATTACATCTCCATTCTTTCTCAAGGTTTCATAGATAGTGCTAATGTCCCATTGGATATGCTCAGTGGTATTTAGTATGGTCGAATGCCCACCTACTTCTCTCCCTTTTTTCACTATCATCTTCATCACTGAAACCTTTCATAGATTCACAGAATCATAGAACGGCCTGGGTTGAAAAGGACCACAGTGATCATCCAGTTTCAATCCTCCTGCTATGTGCAGGGTCACCAGCCACTAGATCAGGCTGCCCAGAGCAACATCCAGCCTG
>PPHD01021035.1:0-13408 GCA_002909625.1 Bambusicola thoracicus | reverse complement strand
TCAACATAATGTTACTGCAACAAAGATAAAATGTATCAAACATACGTACTTCCATGCCTGAGACCAAATAATTAATAATCTCTAACCTACTTAACAGCCCAACAGTCAGGTTGTAGTGGCCATTTTTTAATGATACAATTGCAACACCAATATAAATTGAACTTCTTAAAAAACTTAAAAAGCAAGATTCTTTTTAACATAGTTCTGTATTAGCAGAAAAAGAGCAAACCTATAAGTAGACTATAAGCCTCCCTTCTCAAACCACCATACCCACTCAAGCAAAATGCCCACTCCTTTACTTTGGGTGCTAATTGCCAGAACTTCTTCATTTCATGCAATTTTGCCCTGTAGTATTGCTGTGTTGTCTGTATCTTTAATGCTTTAAATTTCTACAAGTGATTTCAGCTGCAGAAGCAACTCTAGCTTGATGAGACACTTGACAGTTAGGTCTGTGTTCACATCTTCTCTGCAGTATCAGTTTCAGAGTTACAAGATGTGACTAATCTCAGCTAGTTTAGTACCACATCTCTGAAGGGTGTTACCCACCCTTATAGCAGGGCCTTCAGGATCACTCTGTAAGTGATCTTAATCTACTCCAGTGCAAGGAAAACATCTAACTGAAAGCACCAGTGAAGACTAATCTAAACTGAGCCAGCTGACTTTGCACTGTATCAAAAGAATAACAATAAGTAGTTGGGAGTCTATAACAGCTTACATTATGCACTGATCTATGCAGATCTGTTGATTGCAAAGGGAAGAGATGTGTGCTGACTTCTTGTTTTCCATTTTTGGTTTCATTGTCCCCACAGCAAAATGAGAGATTGTTCATAGTGAAGGTACCCACGTTTTCTATGCATGAGAAATATATTTGGATGACCTTGAGTCTGTGCATATATCAACTGTGGTCTGTACTTTATAAATCCCTTTGTAAAGTTTGTTGATGCATCACAATCTTGGATAAAATGTCAATTACCTTTCTGTATTTTTGAAATGCTTTTTGCTACATCCCCAGGTAATAGAGCTGCTTCTAAAAGACTGTAGCAACCCTGACAGGTTTCTGCAATGTCATCCTGCCCTGAGAATGCAAACTAATGTACAGCCTGTGCTGGATGGTCAAACTGGTCAGTGCCACCTGCAGTCACCCTAAAGATAGTGTTGAATAATTAGAAAACACATTACCTAAGTTAACAGATGGATCTTGTTGCTCTAATTCTATTGCTTGCCCTTCCTTAACACAATTTAGTCTGCAAAGAACTCTGAAATCACACAGTGAAGGGTTTTGATAAGCTATCACTGTGTTAGACAGCTCTCCAAGGAAAATCTTAGGAAAATGTACAGAGAAAAGGCATTGCATTCATGCATATGAATTCAGCAATGAATCAAGTTGCCTTTCTCCTAGGACGTGAAAATTCAAGCAGCTCAGACATGGCTGATGTGACTTGAGCTCAAAAGCTGTAGCTGTGCTCCCAAAGCCTTGGCAGCTTTCCTCTTCTAATTGGCATAAGTGATTAGTTGAGGGGCAGAGTGTTTTTGTTGTTTGTTTTTTTTTTTCTTTTGGTTCTCTTAATCAAACTTGAAGTACTGGCTGCTGGAAACTGCTGCTGAAAGATGTCACAGCTGTAATGAAGTCTTCCAGTCATTAATTTCAATAGTAACAAGTTTTGTCTGTACATTGTAAGATACATAATTCAGAGAAATGAGCTTTTTTTTTTTTTTTTTTTTTTGTCTAGCTATAGTGAAGGGTAATAGTAGATACAAGACACAAGATTTAATAAGATTTTACACTCTCTTCTGTACACAACAGAGGAAAGAACTATCTAGCCTCTTCTCAAGGCCATTCAACCAAATCATCTAGTTCTATATTTTTCAAGTGCACTGTCTGTGGGGTAAGATTTGGCACCTGATTTTCCTAAGCAGCTGTACATTTGCAACAGTCCATGAAATCAGTGTCTGTAGTGTCTCAAAAAGGTGACCAGAATTGCAAGATTTTCTTTGAAAAGCCAGAAAATTACTTTGTTTCCTTATGGGATGGGAAAGTAAGTTTAATGATAAAAATATCTGTCAATTTATCCTGAAATGTACTGCTTATATGCTAGTCAGAGAACCACAAGCATTTCCAGCAAAGTGAAATACAGAAATTAATGACACTAGCTGTTCAGAGGCCAGTTTCCTACATTGCCATTGCGTTATCAAATTCACTTCTGGTACAGAAGTTCTCTGCTTTTTCTCCTGGTATTTTCACAGTAGGTTTTAGGCACTGCTTTGTTACTGGATTATTCTCAAATGATGAGATTAATAACTGTAGATTTCAAGTGAAAGATGAGTCTATTAAGGCTAGTTATTTCCTGTATCAAACATAAATCTTTCTATTTGGAATGCACCATATACAGAGTTGTGTTTCTGGATCCAAAGCCTCCTGACGTGCAGGCTCCTGAGATGCAGACTCATAGCGTAGTTGTTATTTCTTGTATGTTGAGAATCTTTTTCAGAGGACTTTCTCGATGGATGAACAGATATTTAGGAGTAATTCTATCTAAAATATTAGATAAATACTTCATTTTCTTTAACAGTATGTAGCAAAAAATATGCCTGTGATTTTTATTTCAGTTTTATCTACCCTTGACAATAACTTTGAGGAAGACCAATAAAAAACAGCACAGGAAAAGGTTGTACCTTGCATCTGTCCTCACGTAACATTGTGATGGTTTATGAAGCTACATATGAATCTCTATAGATCATTTTCCAGACAGAAAATGTACCTCAAGAAGAATAAGGATTAAGCTATCTCTTCTATAATATGCTGGAGGATCAAGATCAAAGTTGGCTTTGCATACAGAAGAGCAATAAAGATTTTCCTGTACTGCAACAAATCAGTACCCTTCCCTGTAGATTACACCACAAGTCCCATCTTAACTAAATGAGGTTTTCAACAAACCCATGTCACTCTGCATAAGAGTGGAAATGTAAAACAACCTGTCCAATCTCCAATATACATAATAACTTTTTGTAGTGTAAACCTGTGCTGGATTTTCATTATTTATCATCATTACTTATATAGTTGTGCATAGTTGAATGGTATTGAAGTGGCTGTCGCATTACTAAAAATAGTATCTTAGTTGTGCAAAATAAAGCCATTCCACTGAGCTAAGTAATAAAGTGCCTAATGCACCAAAGGGCTTCAATGGAACCAGAGTAAAATCTGTGTGAAACTGAAAAGCAGAGAGTAATTTATGAAGAAAGGGCGGTTACCAAAGATCGGATTCTGTCAAGGGTACAGGAGCAAAACAACTTGATTTGTATGTGAACTCGCAGGATTACTTTTAATGACCACAAAAAGTTAGGACCTTTGTTCTATATTTCAGGGAATATGGGAACTCTGTTAGAGCAGCAGCTGTTTGGTGCCACATCAGCTGGTTAAGATAAAGAATGAGAGTGATTCCTTTGATACAAAGGCATTGAAAAAGAAAAGAAACCATGCACACAAAATAGCTTTTGTAGATTGCCTCAAGTGATGCTTAAAAATACAGCTTAGAGATGGATTAATCAGTGTTAAAAGAAATAGCCAACAGTGTAAAATTTCTGTGATGTGTCTAGGCTTCTCTATAGGGAAAGAATATCTTGGTCCTGGGCCATGTCTCTTGATTCATCTGTGGAGTTAAAGGATCAGGTATCATCAAGCATTGTTAAAAGATGAAATGCTTAGTTTGGAAGCTGGAGCCTGAATATGTCAGGAGGAGAGTCAGGTTGCTGGATTTCTGGAACTGGTTTTCAGCGGCATCTGGAGTTGGTAATTAAATTTATCCCATGTGGACAGCTGTTTGCATCAGCCTAATAGTGATGACTGTATCCCTGTGGCTTTGTACACCTGATTGAAATATGCTTCCATTAAGTATTATATGATAGTGATGATGACTGAATATTCATGTGATAAGACTACTGGAAGATGTCATCCTTTACCTTCTCCTCTCGGATCCATATGTTTTATCTATCACTTTGATTAATCAATAAGTATGAAGCAGCAGCTCTGACATAACTCTAATAAAAAACAGCAGTATGGGCCAGATTATCATTTGGCATAAGTAGGCACAGCTCTGTTGACTTCAGTAGAGTCACCCCTTATTCTCACCTGAATGCCATCCAGATCTCACAGTGAGAGCCACTTAAAGCCAGAGCAGGGTATGCCAGCCCTAGTGTCTCAGTCCAGAGCTTACTTGTGAAGTAGTATTGAAACTCCATTTATAACATCTTTGGATAGTGTTTCATGTTCAGCTAGGTGGCATTAAAGATGATCTGCCATCAGTTAAGAAAAGGATATTTCATAGTCCTCACTTTGTTGCTTGTATTATTTCTGTCCTACTTTTTCACATAGATGGAAAGAAATAATTCCAAACTAAAATTCTGTTATACTATAACTGTGTTACCATTGTAGATTGTAACTCCTGATCATAAACATTTATTTATCTATTGTGCTTTAAAAAAATGCAAGTTGGGCTACAGGGAAAACCCTTCCGAGCTTTCTGTTGCATTAAAAGTTTAATACTCACCTTGGCACTACAGGTCCAGTCATGTTTGAACAGACTTGTACGATCAACCTTAGGGAATCTGGCCGCTCCCAATGAGAACTCTTATGAACAGTAGAAAAATTGTCAAGTTTAATCAAAACCTATAAGCCTGGGAATACTAAATAAGATTGTAAGCTAAAATATGTTGTCTCTGTTTATTATGATATATTCACTATATTCACTATATGATATATTCACTATAAACTAAACTCAGATATCTTGTTCAGTTTACATTCAGTTAAACGCATCCATGCCTGCATCCTCAAGAAGTGTGCTCTGACTTTAGGTGAGTAAAGCAATTCCAGTGACATCTGCCAAATCTTAGTTTGAAGTTCTTTGACTTGGCTTTGTTGGAGTTTGCTTTATTTATCAAAAAAGCTATATTTGCAAAAAGTCAGTTAAATTATTTTTCAGGCTTTTGTTCATTCACTGTTATTACACATCTTTTAGCTTTGTCTATTTTTTATTCTTTAGTTCTATATGAAGGTCATAGCAGTGAACGCCATAATAAGCGTTATATCACGTTTCCAAGTTACATAAAACAAAGGTCACCGCCGATGGAAAGGGAGAAGACTTCATAACACTGCTACAAAGATTGTGTTTTTCAGAATTGTTTTCTTTTGGCAACACTTCAAAATACAAACAGTTCTGCTTGATGGCAGTACTGTGAAGAAATTCAAGAAACAGAAATCTCCATGTCAGGTAGTCTCTAACAAATTTGTGTTAGTTTTCTGTTTTTCGCTGGTTATCTTTGATGCAAAGTGTTTAGACTAAAGGTACCAGTTGCTTTTTGTGTATGGAAACAGAATCTGGGAAATGCAGAGTAGGTCTTGCCAGGAAGGTTCAATTTTAAGAAATGGTCATAGAGAAGCTTGTAGAAGTATAAAAATGTCTTTGCTGTAAAATTATTAGGTTATGTGCTGTACTGTGACTGCAAAATATTGGAGCTGTTCATCTGCTGCCCACTGCCTTCATCTGGGAACATTTGGAAGGCCATTTCAGAGTTTCAGTGGGTTCATTGTTTATCCTTGTGTGAACTTGATTGGGGGAAACTGGCTGAGTGTGAAATCTAGCCATCCCCAGCCTTCTGTGGAAGCTAAGTTTCTGCTTGTACAGGTTTTGCAGTGTTGCTACTGCATCTTAGTAACACTGCATTTATGTAAATAATTAAGAATCAAGCCTACATAACTTCAAGATGCCCTAGCCGAGAAAATGATGTACCTGTGTTTATATATTGCAAGATGGAGAGGGAGGAAGGAAAGAAAAGAGAAATGACGCTTAACTTTTATCGTCTATCTGAGAGAAAGTACTAGTACCTAAAACCCTGTATGCATGCACACACAAATATATGCATGCACACTAAATTGCAAATAAACTCCCCTGAGTTTGCTCAGAGAAGCATCTATCCTCTAACTAGCTGGCAGGCACCATGTCAGCCCAAGCTGAAGAAAAGAGTAGATTACTTACCTCTAAAAGATCAAAGAGAGTGTTTGCCTTTTCCTCCTTTCCTGAGTAAAACCTCAGTGTGTGCTGGCAGCAGGGAGAATAGTGGCACCTATGGACAGTGCTCTCAGAGAAGGAGGAAGCAGAAGGAAATGGTAGTAAGCCTGAGAGGGAAGGAGGAGAGAAGCAGGACGAAGTGGAAAGAGAGGGGGTCCTTGACAAAAACACAGCCCCACTGACATTTATTAAAAATTGCTGGGGATAAATGTTATTAGGGAAAGAAAGAGGAAGGTAGCAGGCTGATATGCAACATTCATGAAGTCCTCTTGAGGGCTTCCAGGAGTGGCACCAGCTGCAGATGCTTTGTCCTCTGCCAGTTAGTGACGAAATTACTCCTCTGACTGCATATTTCCATGGATCGTTAGGGTAGGCCATACTAGATTAGAACACCAAAAGCCATGGCTGAGACCAGAATCCAATTGTGGTGCGAATGAAAAGTAGACCAAGACTTTGATCCAAGGAACAGTTGCAGAAAAAGACAGAAATCTTTGAATAGTTCTGAATATTGTACTAATTCAGAAAACACTAGCGACATTAATTCCCCTGAAAGGAAACAGCAATAGGCCTTATGGAATGTTCCATTAAGTTTGCATAGCTTCTATTTTTGCCCTAGCATTTTGTTTGCAGTTGAATGTCAATCAGTGCAAGGAGCTGAAAAATCAAGTGTTGCTGATGCAGGATTGATTAGATTTCATGACTGAGATCACTGAAATCAACAAGAAAAATACCTATTTACTCTACAGATTTGTTGGGGGAATTTTGTTTGATTGATTGATTTTTGTTTGTTTGTTTTCCTGAGAACCCAGATGATTCTTTCTGTCTCTATTGTGTTTTAAATGGTGGAAGTGAGGTGCTTGCAAGAGGGGCTGAAAAGCTGGAGAGTCTTTCCGTGCCCCTTTTTCCATTTTAATATTTCTCTTTTCCATCAGGGAAGGAAATGTGCTGTGCAGGCAAACTGAAAATGAGTAAGCACAAAACTGTATTTAACTCTTGAACAATCTCATAAAGAAATGGAAACATACATGAGGTTGGAAGAAAGGAGAATAAGAAATCAGAGAAACGCCCTAAATGAGGAACTTCAGTTAAGAAAGACGTAAAAACAGTTGCCACTTAGATGAGTTGGTTCAACCATTGGACTTGCCAGGCTGTTTTTGATGGCTGTGTTTAGTCAGTTTCAGAAATAATGGAAATAATGCTTCAGCAATACCCATCACAGGTGGTATTACCAGAACTAGATAAATCCTCCCAGACACCTCTTGCATTAACAAAAACATTGCAGCAAGTATACACTAAGAAGAGGGTTACATCAAGGATTTAAGCCGCAGGACTTGCCTGCACCTTCACCAAGCTGTGCTCATGCAGTACTGCAGCCTGAGCAGAGGCAGTGGCTGCAGCAGCACGAGCAGCTCAGGCTTATTAACCATCAGCCAGCATCCTGCTCCCAGGACTGGAAGCATAGGAGATTTTTTGTCCTTTGTTAATGCTATTGCCAGAAAGCTGCTTCAAACCTCTTCATTTCTACCTGCTGTCACAGAAAAATGTCATATGCAGGAAACATCTGCTTTCTTACCTTCTGCCTCATACTTACATTGGGGGAAATTCACTGTACTGTCTTTTCACTTAAAGAAAAAAAAAAATCAACTTTCCCTGTCTCTCCACATGTCAAAATTGGACCTTTTACCCACTACTGTAAACGGAAACGTAATATTTCTGTTTGCAATTCCAATTTCACAGTTCAGCAGGATCTGCAGAGACAGAGGATTCTAATAAAATTGCGGAAGCATTTAATGCAATGACTGGCAGATGGGGAAAGGGTTTGTGGCAGCTCCATTTTTCTGATTATGTTAACAAAACGTGGCATGTGCTTCTCTAACGCACAGACAAGAGTTTCATTTACAATTTAAATCTGATGACTGAAACGCTGATTAGATGACTTTTTTGGAGAACGTGTTCACCACCTGGATGATCTAATAATACAGAAGTTTTTCACTTGCAGTTATTTTTCTTCCCTCAAATTACAGTCCAGGTTGGAAGTTTAATGAAGTTATATGTGAAAATTTCAGAAATTGTCTAAACGCAAAGATGAGATTTTGATAAATTTTTTTGGCAAATTTGATTCAGCGATAAGGATAAAATAGCCCATTTTGATACACACCAGAAAGTCCTTTAAATATATTTAAATGGTGTTTTGGGGTACTATTGGTGTAGCAGAATTGTAGTAAGAAGAGATGAAGAATGTCTGCAAAGTCAACTACAGGTGCTAACATAGAACATTCTCAAAATTTGTTCCCAACAGAGTTTATTTAATATGAAATTAGTTTGAGGGTCTGGACATTTGAATAAAAGCTTCTTAGTTAGGTGCTATCTCTTGCAGCCTGTTGGCACAGGTTCTGGATCAAACTTAGTGAGTTTTCCCAATGCTTGAACTTAGTTGTCTCACATTTGACTTGCCTGATATGTCAGTGCTCATCAGCACATGTTGTCTGGCTGCTAGCATCAGAATTTGACATGTATATCCTCTCCAGTTCTGTCACAACAAATTTCTTATTTTAAAACAAAATTCTGAATATTAAGCAAGCAAAAGTATGAAAAAACAGTGAGACAGGAGCAGGAGGAGTCACAGAAGGTCAGAAAGCACTGGGTAACACCAAGACAAACACTGGAGAGAACTCTCCTTTGGCTTTGCCTTCTCCAACTGAATCGAAGCTCATTTTTAATGCAGATTCCAAATCAAAGTGAAAATTACTTCAGCTGATTTTAGTTGACTGCTGGTGTGCTGCAATCATTTAAGGTTACGGGGGAGTTTTCATGTGATTTTCCATGTGATTTCTTCCTATATATTATCATCAGGTCTCTGGATGACAGGATATGTAAAGACAGTACTAAAGGCACTGTTTAATTGGTAGTGCTGAAAGATCCCTCTCATTTATAACCTCATCCTTTCTCCCTTTTGTTCCCAAATAGTCCCACTGCAGCTGTGGTAAGGATAGCTAAAGTCTAGGAGCATTATCCAATATCTCTAATTAGTATTCTTTTAATAATGGAACAGAAGAGGTAAGGGAAATTCACCTTAATTTATTCAACCTGGCTTCATCCTACAATTGCACATAGGACTTCATTCTCTAGCACTGCCAAGTCTTACATGAAAAGCATTTGCAACTATACGGATTGCGGTTACCAAGGAAATGCCATACTGAAAATAGGTCCTTAAAATCCACAGACAAATAACACCATCATAATGAAAGCAGAAATCATCAGCAGTGATTCACAGGGCTTCATCATCTGTCCCCAAGCCAAGGACTATTTCACTCGCAACCCTAGTCCCTTGGTTTGCCATCAGGGCCATGCTGAAGTCACAGGGCAGGAGACATATCTTCCGATCCTGTCGTTAATCCTCCCCTTCTTTTTCTTTCTCAGTGTGACACTGTCAGGCAATTCAGTTTCTCTTCTGTAATCACAGTTCTGTTCCCTTTCCGTGCCTGTCTCCCCTCATTATGGAGCAGTCCTGCTGCTGTCCTCCCAGCCACCAAAGTGCAGCGGACAGGGCTGGCTGTTGTGACACTTTGGTCCCTCATGCAGCACAAATCAAGTTGAAGCACCTTCCTTCTTTCCTGGCCTCTGCATGTCATCCAGAAAAATAGCTATCTAAGGATTGCACCTTCTAATTCAACAAATCTGCTCGCTGTGGAGGAAATTTAGGGGTGTGATGCAGCAATTTATGCCAGCAGTTGAGGAGGTCAGCTAGCAGAGCTGGCATAAACTGGCAGCAAAATCGGCTTGAGTTCTCTGAGGATAACTGATGCAGAATCTTTACAACCAGTTTAAGGTCATTTGCCACCCCTCCTAGTCCTTTGCATACTGTAAAAATCAGGAATTAGCATGGTTTTTGTGTTCAGACATGCCAGCTATGCTCAAATGCCAGAAGCTATGTTTCCAATCTGCTTGGAGTCAGAGGAGCAGCATCCCCTCCTTTGAGTTCTGTGCTTAGCACAAGCACAAGGTGAATTTCCTGCTGCGTTTTGAAGTCCTGTCACTGCAGTGATTTGGGTACAGTTTCTCAGTCCTATTAATCATACAGAGCCTTGGGAGAAGAGTCAGCTGTGATCTAAGTGACATCATGCGTCCATAGATAAAAAGGGGCAGAGAAATCTAGACTCTTGGACTACTTATAATGATTTCAAAACATTTACACAGGTGGATTTTCAGTGAATGAGGGGAATGTATGCCTAACAGCAGTCAGAAGAAAGCCAGCAAAGCTTCTACCTTGGGAACTGAATAAATCTGAGAGAAATCACAGATAAAGGAGGGCTGTGGTACCAGGGATGCTATTTCTAGAGTCACTTTGCAGAGTAGGAAAAAAATGACTTTTAAAACTGACAAAACCTTACTTTAAACTGATATCAAAGCTTGCAGTTCCAAAGAATTCTTTTGAAGGATCTATGAGAGAAGATTGCAAGCTGATATTTCAGGTTTCAACCATGCACTGCAAAGTAGTGAGCTAAATACCACCGGCACAGCCACTGTATGGGTGAATGTTGCAGTTCACACATAGCACAGGAAATCTCAATTTGTGCAGTTTTTAATTTTTTTCTAAAAAACATAAATTTTATAGTATTTTTTATTAAGAAGAAAAAGAAGCAGCAGCAGCATCTACCAGTGCTAAACATAAAACACTATGCTTTTTTATTTAGGATAAGCTTGGACCTTTCTTTTCACTTACAACTGATGTAAATAGGTTGCAGTGTATGATATAAAACTGTGTAGGGATTCCAGGCATGAAAGGCATTACACAATGCATTACATAATCTTAAGAATATTGGAATCTTGTATTCTGGGACTTTCAAATAGAGAAGGGCCAAGGCAAATAAAAAATGAAGTACTTCCTGCTACTAACTCTATTTTCACATTATAGAGCTGTTTTCTATTTAGGCTTTTGAAGTTGTTTGGTGGAGTTTTTTGTAGGTTTTTTTGTTCATTTATTTGTTTTATTTTGTTTGTTTTAACTTCCCCAGCATTAATAGGACTAAAAATATCAACTGGACTTTGTGTGAATTTTTTGCTATTTTCAGGCTGATTCAAAATAATCTGCTTCTAAGCTGTTCTTGATTGAAAACAGATATACATTTTGAACTCACCTTCTCAACATGAAGCTGTATGAGGATACAGAACCATTTCATTGTTCCAGAGATAGCCATTCCTTAAGCCATGATCTGCCATTTTTGTATTTGCAGGTAGGGCTGAAATAAGAACATTACTACCCTAAATTTTCATTTTTTTTATCAGATTATTTCTTCCTATATAATCTGGGTATTTTATCAGCCTTGTACGATCTGATTACCGAGATTTCTGACTGCACCTATGTGGGCTGCCCCAAATGTAATGCCTCCTATTTTGTTATGTTGGCCCACAATGTCAGAGGCAGGTGTTGGTGGTATGGCAGTAGAGGCTGAACCTTCCCAACAATATTACATTGCATTTTCTTGCCATGTGACAAATGGTAGCAGAAGGACAGTCTGGCAAAATAACATATGCTATGGGAGTACATAGGATGCAGCAGAAGAGTGTCACTGAATTCCTCCATGTGGAAAAAATGGCACCCACTGACATTCATCAACACTTGCTGCATACTTATGGTGACCAAACAGTGGTGGTGACTATGTTGAAAAAATATCATTTTGAAGCTGAGAATTTTCTCTGTCAATTAGTATTATTGTGCTCTTTGTAGCTGTTGCAGTATCTATGGATATAAACATGAGACATTACTTTTGGAGCGATCCATGTACATGTAGTTCTACTGTAGCATTTACCCTGAGGCAGCATCTAAAGATGATCTCTGAAATATTTTCTGGGCTTTCTTAAGAAAGGGTGAACATGATTTTGAAATGCATTGTTTTCATCTTATGCAAAGTTCACTCTGACAGTTGGCTGGTAAGGATCAAAGCTTCATATGGCACATTGAAAGGTCAAAGTATGTATTAAATTGGGCACTGAAAAATCAAAGCTTTGTAATTTACAGGCAATAGCTCAGAAATTTGTACTTGAGGAGCAGGGTCAGAAGAAAGCTCTTATCCCTCTTAATTCAGCTGGCAGCACAATTCTTTTCTGTGTCATATCAGTGCCTCCTGCTGCTGCCATGCAGGCCAGTTGATATTTCTCCTAAAAATCTCTGAATGTGTAAATGCTCCATGCTTTCAGTTCTGCCACCTACTAATGCACTCCTATTTCAGGACTTAGAAGATATGTACTTTTGAAAGTATTTGACACCAGTTTTTTCTGTATCTCCATATCCTCTTGGAAACAATACTTTCCTTTACATGTTGCATATGAGGATTTTTTTTTTTTAAAAATTAGCTGTTTTGTGTTCTGAGATTTTGTTGTGAAAGATACCAGCAATAGATTTGGTTTATGCATGTGTACAATAAATACATTACAAACAATAGTAATTTTAATATAAAACTCTCATTTCTAAATACTACTGATTTGTTACAAATATCAGTTTCAAATAACATCTTTAATTTTATATCATTTGACTGTAAAATGTCAAGAGGATAATGGCTTATTAAACACCTGCTGACACAGGCAGAGCCATGTTGTTTTGGTTACAGCTTGGGCATGGGTATGGCTTTAGTTAAATTGGTCCATATTCCATGGGAATTGATTTGGTTTATAACTGACATATATGGCTTTATCATAGTTCAATTAGTGAATTAACTGGATTTTTAAAGGATTTGTATGACTTCCAACTACAGTAATTTAAAAAATAACAGTATTATGTAGACGGGGCATAAGAAGAGGAAAATGATCTTTTTTTACCCTTCCTGAAACTTTGGTCTTGCATCACTTTCACATAAGCCTAACCTGTAGAGAAACTATCTTTTGCTACTGTTTGTTTGTTTGTTTGTTTTCTGTGTATGTGTACTAAACGTAGTGCAAAGGCTTAATAGCGGCCTACTTAGGGATATGCTGGGGAAATGGCCATACCCTGCCATCCAGAGTTGCCCTCAGCAATACCAAAGCACTGCAGCACAAGCCTCCTTTCCGCATTCCTTCCCACACTTACTCAAGGCACACTTCTGTATCACTGTGCTGCAGCGCTATTCTGCAACAGTACAGAAGCTTTTGTGAGCTCTTCGTACTCCTGGTAGAGTGTGGACTATTGGAGACAAACCAGAGGAAAGCAATAAGAGCATAGGACTGGAAAGAAATGGTGATGAGCAAAGACTGAACACCTTGGGGAGAAAAAGACTGAGTGAAACCTGCTGAGATCTCCAGACACACAGACACTGGTTTTGTAAAGGGAAAGAAGAGTCTGTTCTCTTTTTTTTTTTTTTTTTTTTTTTTTT
>PPHD01021033.1:0-13409 GCA_002909625.1 Bambusicola thoracicus | reverse complement strand
CTATCACTATCCATCCTCATAAACAGCTGTTCCCCCTCCTGTTTATATGCTCCCTTCAAGTACTAGAAGGCCAGTGGGGTACCAATATCAATATACAATAAAATAATACACTTACAGTTACATGCATACAAGCAGATATTTTGAAGCTCTGATAGTCTTAAGATACTTTTTATAAGGAATAAAGATTTGAGAATTTGATTCTAGCATTTCAAACAAGGCTGTATTACAGAATGCATTGAAATCTTGTTTGTCTGGCAAGAGAGTATATTGGAATTTTTTTATATGTATAAATGCAAGCAAAGATTGTTTTTCCTCTTCCTTATTAATTTGAGTGTACAAACTCTGTTCAAATTTATCCTTTTGAAGTCTAGTTCCTGTTGTAAGGGTAAACTGACAGTAAATTTATGTAGTTATTCTTCAACATGTATGTACTGTTGTACTGGTCCAGTGACAGGACTTTCTTTCCATAGCTGAAGATGGTGCAGTTTTCTCTGGAGCAGAGCATGAAAAATTTAATTAATTCTCAATTATTACACTGATATCCTTCTCCTTCTAAAAGGTTTCAGTTAGAATTTGATCTATTTACAAATAAATAGCAAGATTATAGATAAAGTAAGGTCCTCAGGCATACCCAATTACTTTCCCATTCCACTGTCATAGTGTATGAGCAAAGGCTGCTATGTTTCTGCCACTGAGAGGCAGGAGTCTCTCACTGAGGCATGATTTCTGATCCGGTGGTATTATGTCTTCTGAGTTAGAGTGCATTTTCTTCCGCTCAGGTTGTGTGATTTGAGTTACTCAGGTTTTAAAAGTTAGAATAGTTTCTGTTGTCTAATCTATAGGGCAAGAGCCCTTGTGCCATGGATTGCAAACAAACCCCATACTGAGACAGGAAGATAC
This sequence comes from Bambusicola thoracicus, assembly GCA_002909625.1. NCBI lineage: Eukaryota > Metazoa > Chordata > Aves > Galliformes > Phasianidae > Bambusicola > Bambusicola thoracicus. The sequence goes on along the minus strand of PPHD01021033.1, from coordinate 12,509 downwards.
AGGAACTTGTTCTAAATGATTTCTGTAAGGTGTGAATCACATCAAGATATTTGGTAACTATCTCTAGCTAGTGCTGCTTTCTGCAGGTAGCAACATCATTCGAGAGGGAAGAGTTTCTACTCATTCCATGCTGAATAAAATGACAGAACTTGTCTCTCATCAGATACTGCAGGTTTGGTTATTAGTAACATTATTGATGGTAGTACAAGAAAACTGAGACACTAAAGGAGCTGGGGAGCAAAAGCATTTCTTCCTTTCATTATTAAGGTGAACTTCAGTAGTAAGATCCTTGTAACGCTGATGGCAACTATACTTTTGAAAACAGTAAAGAACAGAAATGAGGGCATATTTATATCCTTTTGAGAGCTCAGTATTAATTCACTTTGGTCACTTAAATTACTGCTTTTCCGTTTGTATAGCCTTCCAGCTATCTTGTCAGTTGAGCCTAGCCAAATTATCTAGGTTCTTAACTTTGACCGTAGTGCATTTTTCATAAGGCTTATGCAAGTTTGTGTAAACAATATTTTTTATATATATTTAAGTTTAAACAGTACACACTTCTCAGGTCTTTAATTTGTAGTGCTGCATGTGTTGTGGGGAGTAGTTTGTTTGTAAGCCAGACCTGGAGCTGGAAGAGGCTTTTGTATCACTACTGACAGAGAATGATGTTACATAGAAAAGGAACTCCTCCAGTCAGTATTCTAAATAGTCTACAACAGAAAAACAGTACAAAACACCAGGACATATTCACATTTTAGTTTTGTATTTTTCTGTCATGTTGCATCATGATTTTAAAAGCTGTGGCATGATTGTAAATTCTTCAAACTAAAATGTGAACATGTATTATGTGAAATATTTGTTATGCATATTGGTTTCACGAGAACAAATCTTGTTTTTAAATTTAATTTTAAAGATACATAGTTTTACATGATTACTATATTGCATATTAACCTGCAATGATGCTAGTGACTCCAAAATGAAGTCCAGTTAATAAACGATTGCTTTACAGAATTATTTATGATTTTTAATTATTTAATTATTCATGACTTCATCTTGAATGCTGTAAAACCTCCTGGTTTTCTTCCCTAGGCTAAGTCCTATCTTATTTATATATTCACTCTAATTCACTCTTTAATCACTCTACATGTTTTCTAGCATTTATATATATATATATATTTTATTCTGAGAAGTGAGGGTTCAAACTGTGAAAAGTATTTATGGTTATCTTTATATAGGAAACATAATCTGTTCTGTTTGATAATATTTCCTGAATTTGAAGCGTTTGTTGTTTTCTGAGTGTTGTTGAGCAGTAAACTTTTGGCAGCTTCAGATACCATCACTGAGTAAGGAAAGACAAGACATATTATTTCTGAGTGTTGCTAAATTTATTTCATCTGCAGTCACTCAACAGAGCAAAATTATTCTGCAGCTCTTAAATGTGACCTTCTCAGTCCATGAGTAACAAAACTGTCACCTCTCTTTATATCTTTCTGAAAGCTTATTTTGACTAGCTTAGCTGTCTTTGGAACTGAAAAGTGGTTATTTAACTTTGCATGAATGTATAATAATGTATCAGCTAGAGATGCTGTAGCACCTCAGGAGTTATCTGAGCGCTGCTCCGAAAGTATTGCCTCCTGTTTTTATTATCTTGGCCCATGACATCAGAGGTGGATGTTGGTGTTATGGCAGTAGAGGTTGAAACTTCCCACCAATATTCTATTATATTCTGTTGCTGTGTGACAGATGGCAGCAGAGGAGCAGTCTGATAAAATGGTATCTGACATGGAAGTGCCTGTGAAGCAAAGTGAGACACTTGGTGAGTGTTTACGGGGACTGAACAGTGGATGTGAGCACAGTGAGGCAATATGTGTTGTGTTTCAGCAGTGGCAACAGTGTTGTGAAAGGTAAGCCACATTCTGGATGGCCATGCATAGCTGTCACAGCAGGAAATGAGGAGTGTCTTGATCAGCTCATCTGAGCAAATCAGTTAATGGTGGTGAACTATGTTGAAAAACAGTGTTGTAGTTAAACAAATACTCTATCAAATAATGTTATCGTGCTCTTTGTGTTTAATTTCCATGGAAATAAATAGGAGGCATTATTTTCAGATCAGTGTAATTTTAATGTCTTGTTCTCTAGGTAGTACTTTTGCAGCATCATTTCTCTTGGTCAGATTTAAGCTGTTCTTAGCTAGCATGTCACTCTAGCTGTATCATTAATTAGTCACCATTGCTGTAGTGATGACACACAAACAATCAGAATGTTCAGTCAGAACATCCAAAGTGTTTGGAAACAAGCTTAATGAGGGCTGGGTAAAAGATGGTTCTTTCTTTCTTGTATTAATGAAATGATGGTAACTGTACATCAGAGTGACCAGGAGCACTTGTATGTTTTCCTTTCATCTCTACATGAAGTACAGATTAGAACAAGAAGAAATGCACTGTTTGTTATTCTAGGGTTGTACCCAGTAAGAGGAGATGAACTAATATTAAAAAAAAAAAAAAAAAAAAAAAAAAGCAAAAAACAACCAAGCAGACAAAAACTTTTGATTTGTGTTTTAGCAACTTATATGAAATAGAAAACTAGAGAGAAACCAAACTTTGGTAATTACCCTGTGTTCTATGTGTGATCACTGTACCCTGCTATGTTAAAATAGGCATTAACTTACATGCTTTGTTTTATCTTACCTTCAAATACATATATGACCTCAGACCTATTCTCTCTCTGACACTGGATAATGACAGAAGTGGAAACTTCTTTGGAATATTGAAGAGGATCTTCAAATCTGCTTCAAAAGCCAGAAGTGAGAAGATTCTTGTGTAAATCTATGTGAACACACTTCTGTGGGGAGAAGATGGACTCCAGTACTACAGACTCCAGTAACGGAATTTTCTGTAGGTGCTGGCAATCCACGAGAAATAGGCAAGAGAGATTTTTTTTTTCTTTTCCTCTTGTTCTGTTACTGTTTTCCTTCTCTAATTCTCTACAGGGTTAAGGAAAAACAAATAAAACAAAAAACAGAAATTCATTCTATTAAGTTGCTTTCCTGATGATGCCCTTCATGATTTGCTGAATTGCTGAAGGTAGGATTTACCAAAGGAGACAAGATGCAAAATGATCTACTGGCACTGTTCTTACATTACTTTTTTCCTTCTGCTATGTTCTGGAAAGTAGTGGTAGTTCAGATGTCTAGATTTTTCATTTTATTTTTTAAGAACTATGATTATAGTGCAAATGTGAAGAAGTTGGTCACATTCCTGAAAATAGAAGGTGTTCTGAAATAATATTTTATGAAAAATATATATTGGTCTTTTCAACTCTGGCTTCCCCTACAGAGAATGCTTTAGAAGTCTGCTGAATTCTGCTTTAATAAGCTTACAGAGAAATAATAAGATATAAATATTTTAACCAGTAATTAAACCTTTTAAAACACCACCTCAAATAGAATCACATGCCTTATAATTAGCAATACATTCTTGGAAATTAACAATACTATACTGTAGATAGCTACAAATTATGCATTAATATCTCCTTATTTTAGGATCTTTAAATAAGTTTGAAAGTCTAAAGGGATTTATTTCTAACACTTCTGTGCCAATTAGGCTATACTTATTTGCTGTTCTTTCTTCCTTCTCCCAGAGGCTACCCCATACCACTGCAGAATGCATATTTTACATTTTACTTATTTATTTATTTTCATAGTTTCTTGGTAAATATATTTAAGTTTTTAAACCACCCATACTTGCTTCAGAAGAAACAGTGGTTTGAATTGACTGACTAGAGTCCTATGACATGACTAATATGCTAAATATTCTTGTCTCTCTAACTGGTGTTGCTTTCTTCTTTGGCATAGACTAGATGATTTGCACATTTATGAACTATTAACCATCTTCTATGCACTCCCCTCAGGAGGCTCAATAAAGACATGAAATTATTTCTGTCTAGGTCACATTTATTAATTTCAGTCTTTGCATAAGATTTACATTTTACTGCAGTGCAAGAGGGAGAAATGGAGCCAGGGTTAAAGGGGAGCATAAATTGTTAGCTTTCGCCAGTTTATATTATCCTCTCTTACCACTCTGCAGTTCAGGAAATTTATTTTATCTTCCTTGTAATCACCTTCCTGAATGCAGTTGGTAAACTAGAAGAATGAAGATAAAAGACAAAATAAACAAACATAAGGTCATGCCTTGCATACTACGTGTAGTATAAAATAAACATGAAAGCTTGATTGAAGTTACTCATTAAAATACTGCTACTGCTGAAAGAGGTTGAGGGGTGTCTCATTCAAGTGTGATGTGGGAAATCTGGGGTCAGTTGGTGGGTTGAGTTCTCTCCATGAGCATGCAGATTTAGATTTCTGCTTATGGGAAGAGGAATCTTTCTTGACACATTCATTACAGAAGACCAGGCAATGTTAACTGAAAGCACAGACAGAGAAAGAAATTTGCAATGTCAAGTTTATTTAAAAGAAAAAAATAAAGAAGGAAAAAAGAAAAGATGTTCTGGCCAGACCACATTTATTTGCAACAAAACAAAACCTAATCTGTACCTAATGTAAATAGGTAGAAACAGCATTTTGTGTTGGTCAGTGGGGAATCCTATACAATAATTCGCAAAGTCTCTGTAGCAGTACTATATTTAGTACAAAACAATAGCACCAATGAGGAGGTAAGGGGAACAGAAGTTTTAATTTTATTTTCCTCCCCTCCCAGGATATTTTTCACATATTAAACTGATGCAAATCCCAACTAAATGGCTGGTTTGGAACCTGCTTTATGTTAAAAAAAACAAGCAACAACAAAAAAAAAGCAGTGCGTGAAGCAGAAGACAAAGCTCCTTCTCAGCTGTTCCTTCTTGAGGATAGTTTGTTCTCAGTCTGTTGTTACACTGAGATGGATGATTTGACTCACACCTAGAAAGATCTGTAGCTTTTCATTTCACATTTTGCTCTTAAACAGTGTTAATTATTTTGCTCTTTTCAACATAGACGCTTCACTGACACTTTAGGTATTAAGAGTTCTAAACTTTTAAGGGAAAAAATAACCGCTGATAACTGGAAAATTGTTATTCTGTAATGGAAATAGCTGAGTTTTTACTCAAATGTTACTATTTCCCTTCTTATTAATGCTTTCTTCAAGAAGAAGCTATTCTGAACAGTAATGGGAAGCAACTGCAGTCATTACAAGTACCTTATTTCTGAAAGTAGCTGTATGCAGTCCTTAGTTTGAATTATTTCTACTGAGTTTCACTCTGTTAAGTAAATTCATTTACATCAGCACTAAAGAAGTGGCCAGTTACAAGAGTGTCTTCATCCTTGCCATGTAAAATATAGGTTAAATATGCAAGCTTGCATGTGTTTTAATCCAGTAAAAGTGGAAGAGTCTGTCACACAAAGTACACTAGCAAATGGGCAACCAGTTGAACATGTTATATTTTAATTTGCAGAGACAAAAATGACAAGCAATTTATTTACATAAAACTGTACAAAAGCAAATTAAATTATGTAAATATTTCATAAATAGAGGTGGACTAGCGTTTAATACATTTTGCCATGTTTAGCATAGTTGCGTGCATAGTGATTCATAATAAACAATGATAAATTGTTCTCTGCTTCACTATCAACATCCAAGTTGCAGAACAATAGTCAATGATTAATATTACAAACAGATCGTACCACACTGAATGCAAGTGCTTTAAAATTTAGGAAAAACTTGTCTGAAAGCATACCCTAGGTAGCTGGTAAATTTTGTCTTCTTTCTTGTGTTTATGCTTTTCAGTCAATAATACAACTTAACTGATGGAATTTTATCTCTATTGCTATTTCATCTGCTTCATTCCTTAAGGAAACACTGTACATTTATCACCAATGAAAGAAAAGGAAAAATATTTCATTGTTCGAGCTCTTGCAAGTGTTTGGTGATAGCTGTGCTTGTGGGAAGCCTTCAGATATACTCCTTGCTTTCCTACTTAACAACTTCCTAGGGTAACCTTTCAGTCAATCATCTGAATCCCATTTAAATTCTTCCCCCACATAAAAATAATGTTTACCTTTTTTTTTTTTTTTTTTTTTTTTCCTGAAACTCAGGCAGCAGGCCAGTCAGAAACCATGTTGAATAAACAGTGGATCTGAGATCCAAAATGAGCATTAGATTTTAGACCAAAGCTATTGAATTTTCTAATACATATAAAGTTATATATTAATGCATCAATCAATTAAGGTGCCCTAATGTAAAACACATGCAAAGCTCATTCGAGTTTACCATGGAAAGAAATAAAAAGATGATTCCTGTACTGTACAACTGAAATGTGATGGGAGCGAAAAGCAATTAAAAAATTGTTTGACAATTTTCTGGGCAACATGAACTGGTGACACCTTGCTAAACAACTATAGTATAGACTGATTGTTGTTCTCCAGGCTGCAGAATTAAAAAACAAATGAAGACAATCCAAGACCCCCCACAGAGATTAATTTAGAAAAACAACAAAAAACAAACAAACAAACAAACAAACAAAAAAACAACCCTCAAGACATATTTAAACCACAGCATTGTGTCAATAATGCTTAAGACTGGTCCATTAACTGAGTTTGGCAAAAGACTTGTTTTTAAATATATTATTTATAATTTCTCAGAAAATAAGCAGGTAAATATACAGGTTCAAAAAGTTTGGGAATAGCCCCTTATCCCTCAGTGTCCAAACCCAAATACCACTCTACCATAATAACAGGTATAAAAGGCACAGTTGCATATTTTGCATTCACCCTAATTATTTTTTATAGTTTATTTATTTTTTATACAAAAGCACTCTATTTATGAAGTGGCACCAGATTTAACCTATTTAAAATAAAAAGAGAAATACAAACACAAAGTATATTTGTGTGTCATGCCAGGTCAGAAGAGTAATCAGCATGTTAATAGTGGCTAGTTCTACTAGAATTGTTGTGAATACTTACAGTAGATAGAACTTTAAAAAAATTCTTTCACACCCATTTTAGTTCTAAGGAGATGCACACAGGTAAAGTATTTAATGACTGTCTTAATGTGGTGTGAAAATCAGTGAGTGACTGCCGACCCATTTAATCTGAAGGTCTTCTATGACCTGAATTATTAGCATCAAATACAAAGGGTTTAACAATATATTGAACCAGGCTACCTATTTCTTTTGTGTGTGTAATTTTAAATAAAAAATTATCAAAGGAAATTCTGTTGAACATTTATTATGCAATTGTGTATTCTGTTGAAACGTGCAAGAAAAATGTGTATACATTACATAAGCATTTTAGAAGCATTTTTAAACAGGTACTTACAGATTATACAAAGCAGTAACTGCTCTATGCAGTCTTGTAACAAAGTACTGGTTTGCATGTCTTCATATTACTTAAATAATTAAACATAAGAATGTCCAATCATTAATCTTTGATTTTCTTTCTAAAATGTGCCCATTCATCATAACTGCTATACACAAACTAATGTTACATGAAGAAGGTAAACCTAAGAGAGGAGAATGTGTACTAAAATGTGTACATCATACAATATGCACAGCCAGAAACAGCATCTCCAACTAAATGGAGAAGTGAATTCAAAAGATAAATGCGATGAGTTGTATTGATTTATCAACCTCTACTATAGGCTGTTTAAGGTTATTTCTAAGAAACTACCCAAAGCTACATTATGACTACAGTATCTAGAGAGCCATCTAACCATGCTTTAATGCCAGGTGAAACAGCCAGGGATTAGAATGCTTCTCCCCTTCTCAAGCTGTGTCCTTCAATTGTCACTTTCATCTGAATGTCTGTGCTGTTTGTCATTATTACTGCAGCATCAGCTAGGGAGAAACTGGCTGAAGTTCTGCACATTTTGTAGCTTATACTGCACAAAAACCTGTTTCATTTCCTCTTCCTTTCCTGAAGTGCTCACCATGAGAATCATTATAGCCCAGAGCTCTTGCATACTGTAGACAGTTTGGATTCCTTTTGACTCATCTTGACCCACTAGGTGAGTATCATATCACACTGTTTATTTTCTACCTAGCCTAAATGTTCTGAGTCTTGACACTGTTTAGTATTGCACTTCACTTGGCTTTAATGCACTTGTGTTTCAAGAAAACCTGCATTACATCTTTGATACAAATCAATCTGCAACACTGACGACAAAAGACTCAGCAACCATTCCTTGTACTCTGAAAAGAAGGCTTTATATTTTAGTTGTAATATTCTCTTGTCATTGTATCACCACATTGTCCACCTCCATCCTACCAAGCATTCTCACTAATGCAGCCTTCTAGCAATACTATTATTTTTTAATTTTGAGCTCATAAATTCCCTGGAACTGGCAGTATCATATTTGAAACATCTGCTGCAACATATCATGTCATCACAAAAAAATCCCACATCATTTCTTTTGGGCATTCAACTGAACCACACTGGAAAAAATATTGTCAGCTGGGCTTGTAGAATGTGCTGCTGTGCAAATATAACTGAAGGTGTCCTATGAGTACATGCGTATGAGTATATTAGTTTTCTATGCCAAGCCCCAATACTTAGCAGTTCCCCTGATCCATAGTGTGATCTTTGGCCTTTTTGTTATCACTATCTTCCCAGTTAGATGTTAGTCTTGTCCAGAAAAATGATTTCAAGAGTTTATCATTACTATGCTACGGTATATGTGTTTCTAATTGTGTTTACACTGGAGTAATCATTACAAAGAATGAGAGAGGAGAGAAAGAGACACAGCTAGAATACATTTGTTCTATGGATAAAACAGAACCAGAGTTCATGATTCATAAGAAAGTTTGCCATGTTTTGGACGGCAGTCTCAAGCTGAACGTATCTCTGTCGCATCCAGCATCAGATGAGAAGTGAGAATATTAAAGCTGTGGTCTTCACAAAGTGCCTATTAATGATTATGCCTTTATATTTATCTTTATATCTGTATGGTTTCTGAAGGATTGTCCCTGGTGGAGATCAGCAATATTCAGATGATATGCTTTGAATATATTTTCCCTGACCTGTTATCCTCAACAAGCCAGATGACCATCAAAAAAATGAGTGGCATAACTCATGCTTCTGCAGAGGAGAAACAACGTGTTGTGTTCTTTTTAATCAAGCTCATTACTATGGGAGGAGTTTGCAACCATAGATTTAGGAAAATAAAAAGTGGTGAGGGGGGATTTGACATGCAAGTAACAACATTTTCTACATTGTACAGTATAGTCAGGCAGACAGTATAATTAAATGCCTGCTATGGAGGCAGAAGTGGCAAGCAGAGCTTATGTCTCTTTGGTGGCCTCCACTTTTTATTTCTTATTTTTGTTAAAATTGTTTTGATTTTAAGAATTTTGCCCCTTTTCTTGCTTACAACATGAAAGAAATTTGCTGCTGCTTTTTAGCCTACAGGTAAACTTCTCTTCTAGTTAGAGTATTGACAGGAGATGGCTTGTATTCCCCTGTCTGTGTAAGGGGGATATCTTCTGGATTGCCTTCTTCTTTTTTGCTGAAGTTAGCGGCGCTGAAGGTCTCATAGGATGAGGCCAACTTTTTGTTAAGGAGGTTTCTGTTGCGATCACCCATGAGGGAAGCTTCTCCATTGGCCAGTTTTTCCTGACTGCCCCGTTCATCAACAGGCATGAAAGTGGAGAGTTTTGGCTGGCTCTTCTGCTTTCTTTCAGGAGAAGTGCGAACTGGCATCCAGCAGGAGTCCGAGTGGCCATATTCATCACACTCTCGGGTACACTTCCCTGTCAGGGCTACATCTGGCAGAGGCCTTGAATCTGAAAGTAAAATAGAGTTGCCTTTACAAATGAATACTGCAATGTCTTCCAGCAAAACTGAGAATCCTTAAATCTAAAAAAGATATTTTTAAAAGTCTTAATAAGAATGTTGCAATAAGTTCCTTAGCAATACCTTCTTTTACACTGCATATGCCCATACGCCAAAAGGATATCAGTACTTTAACCTGAATATTAAGAACTGAAAAGTAAAAATATTAAGTCAGTTCCTATGTTTGTCAATCAATCTTGAAAGCAAAGTAAAATTTGGCATTAATTACTGATTGATTTTTGCTGTCTAAAAGAGTCAACCAAGCAGTTAATTCTGTGCTGCCAATTTCTTCAAAATTATTAAAAATAGCTTTCTTTGATTTTTATGTAACTTACATGAAAGGAGAATAAGGCTCCGGAACGTGCAAACTCTTATGAACATTCTTAATTTTTGACGTATGAGCAGATCTGCTATTGACAATAAGACTCAATTTTAACACAAGGTAAATCTCTGGATGTATTTCTCATGACATGGTATTTGTTGTTAGGACACAGTATGAGTTCTACAATCAGTGATTAGTACAAGCACATGAAGAAACTGCAGTTGGTTATGTGTAATCTAACATGTACAGGTAATGTTGTTACATGTGCTGTGTATGCAATGTAGAAATGTAGGAAGAATCTGAATGCTGCCTGAATGAGTACACTGATATTTTTCATGTGACGTGCTGTGTTAAAAGGTATCCTGTTCTAGATCACCACATCTGCAGTGGAATTATTTTAAGGACTGCTTGCCTGTTTTTTTATTTGATTTTTGCTGCCAAATGGCCCTCTGAAACAGTGACAATTCCAAGTATGAAATTTGTATAAATTCATAGTTTATAGAACAAGAAAAAAAGACATACCTGAGGTTTATTTCAAATAAATAAATAAATAAACAAATAAAATCCTTTGCCTTTCATTTGATTTAAAGTATTTACAATAGATGCTAGCAGGGAAGTCATGTTTCATTTTTTCATCTGCAGATTTAATCCTGATAAATCTCCAACAGCTCTTGAAAGTTGGATTTACATTCAACTCTTCCTGATTCATTCATGCATCTTAGCTATTTCTTTATTAAATAATTTGTTGCAAGATTGTAAAAAAAAAAAGCCTACTATTTTTAATGAAGATTGACAATACTTCTATAGCACGCTGAATACTGTGCAATATTTCATATTTCAATACATCACTGATTCAATGAAGAAAACAGCATTGACATTTATATAACTGAGTAATTGTGGCTGAAATGTGTAAGGTTGGAAGGAGCAAACAAAGGTTTTTTTTTTTTTTTGGTTTTTTTTTTCAGTTGTCCTTTTTAAGACTTCTGCAGTTAGATTCAGCCATGACTACTACATTTCTTTCAATGAAGAATACAAAGGCTACGGACAGTTATCAGTTTAGTTTTCAGATACCTGTGATTTGGAGATGCTCACAAAAGACAGGGAATGTATCAGGAAAATTGTCTATTATTTGTCTGCTAAATCTAATATTATGCTGTCACGCCCTAAAGGGAAGATGCATAATTAACTGCTGAGCTGTATCTAATGTGCTTTGATTCTTAAACAAGAATACTGTTAAGATCTTTCTAACAGAAAGCAAAACTACTTTCTATGTAAACCTCTATAAGGTTTTCAACTAACACCTTATTTCTGAACAATGACCATTAAACATTATGCTTGCTACTACTATTAAGTTATTACTTTGGAAGAATATAAACAAATAATTCATAAGACAACTGTCAGAATGTGGCTCATTCACCCTGTTATTTTTTGTGATAAAGCTAATTTGCATACCTACAAAGGAACTCAGAGAAACTGGAAGGAAGAGGAAACCAAATATCCTCCCAGGATATTCCTGCCTAGGCTCAGTGGAGCACAAGGATGTGCAGTGGCAGATGGGAATCCAAATCAAGGACTCCAGAGGAGCAACCACTTTTGTCAGGGCCCCTCCCGAGGCTGTTCCAGCAGAGCCATCTGCCCTGCTGTCTGGGGATGAAGCCAATGGCAATGAGTCATCAGCAGCTGATCTCCTGATCACCTTTCGGTCTAGGAGGGATTGCTGTCATGGGATTTAGGACATGATATGGGATGCAGGAGAAAAGAAGCTGCGGATAGTATGGGACTTCATTATGGAATGTTTAGGGGAAGGATCAAAGGTAGAAAAAGGGGTTGAGGGAAGGAGGAGGAGGCAGAAATATATATATATACACACACATACAATTTCAAAATATAGAAGTATATATAATCCAACTGTATATATATATAGTATATTGTATATAAAATCATAGCAACATAGAATTGTGTGAGTTGAAAGGCACCTTTGAAGGTCACCCAGCCCAGCTCCCCAGCAATGACCTACAGCTAGATCAGGTTGCTCAGAGCCCTATCTGGCCTGACCTTGAATGTCAGGTCAACCACCAGTTCTCTGAACGATCTATTCCAATGCCTCACAGTAACAATTTTTTTTCTTATACCCGGTCTAAAGCTCTTATCTCTTATTTTGAGACCATTTTCCCTTGTCCTATTACAAGACCTTGCAAAAAAGTATGTCCCCTTCTTTATTATAGCCCCCCTTCTGATACTGAAAGGTTGCTATATGTAAGAGATTATTCTTTTATATCATTGACTCAAAGTTTGCTGAAGAACAAGTCCAGACAAGTCCTAGAGAAATCCTTTGTCTGGAGGGCATTGATGGACAGGTCCTGGCTA